>LJJI01000173.1:0-183849 GCA_001553865.1 Cladosporium sp. BSL10
GGCTTCCGTCGCCAACCAGGCTACTCGTCAGCCTGCCAATGGCCCCATCTCTTCGGGTCCGGCAGAGCGTGACCAGCAGAGGATCAAGACAATCTTCGATGCCATTGGCACTGACCAACTCCTCGACCTCATGGCCAGCAACTTCCAGGATGGCCCCCAACTTTTTAGTGCCAAGGTCTGGGTCCGTGCCTGTGCTGTCGAGACTAGTGAGCCCAGCGATATGGTCATCAGCAAGGGGCCGCTGTGGATCGCCATCTTCCACGCCGTCAGAAAGGCTCTCATCACTGTCGCCATTGAGATCACTCACATGGCCGAGGAAGACGGCTTCGAGCTGCTCAGCCTCACCGAGGACAGGTACATAGACTTCTCTCACCTCTACTTCGACGTGCTCACGGCTGGTACCGCAATCACGAGATCTATCATCATCGAGCCTGATCAGGCCACCCAGGACAGATGGGCCTCTGTAGGCAAGAAGGACGTCCTCGATCAAGTCTTCGAGAAGGAGGTTGCTCTTGCCGCTGAGCGCGAGCGTGAGTCTGACTCTCAATCCCCAAGCAGTGGAAATGAGGCTGACATGACCATCAAAGTCGAGACCTCCATCCAGCAGACCATGGAGCGCTTCGATTCGCTCAGCCTCACCCCGCGGCCCTGTGGTATCTCCACCACCATCACCGGCCCGGCGATCCCAGTTGCCCCAGTGACCAAGCACAGCAAGGAACACAAGATCGTCCACTACAATTCAGCTAGCGGGGACGTGAACGTCATTGACGGGCCGCCAACTCAGCTCCCTTCTGGAGTGAGCTCCGTTCTTACGCTCACCCTCGACCATAGCCTGAGCTCCCGTGCTCGTCCCATTTCCGACCTGGAATACGCCAGGGCGTTGAGGAATCTCGCCGCGGCTCTCGACAGATCCCACTATGCCGCTGACTACATGAGTGATGCTGACGACTCCTCTAGCCAGAGCGCTCAGGAGCTCTGAAGTTTGAAACTCACTTCTTGCTTGTACAAGCGAAGCTTTAGCTCGCGTGATGACAGTGTTTGCGTTTTGGAAACCGAGTTTGCGATGGCAGATAGTCAGAAAACCCAATGAAAACTATTTGCCTTATCCTTTTCCGTGCCATTTCTTCCCGTATATCACCGGCTCAGCAGCCTAATCATAATGCTGGAGTCCCCAACATCACGTGATCAACTCGCTGGTTCCTGAGACGCAGCAAGTGAAAAGTGTGTGTCTCGCTGGTCTCACAGCCGATATATAAGGTTGGAATACTTGATATGACCAGACAGGTTCAGAAGATGCAGAGTTCAACTCAATATCCCTCATCGGAACACCGATGATCTCGCTCAGCCACAGCATATCATGTGACCATTTGCGTTAGTCCAAAGGGAATGTGCGCTGTATCAATATCTATTCCAAATATTTCTTCGCTGGTTGGCTAAAGCGTCCATACCCAGAAGCCATTTCTTCCATGTCTGGCCGTTGTCCATCTCGAGAAGTTGCGACATTCGCCCATATCGTCTTACAGGCTCGTCTTCGCATTCCCTCATCAATCTCATCTTACCATGCGGGCCCCAAACTTTCCATTTCGGGCTCGGGTCTTCCCATGGCGCCTCGCCTCGAACAAATTCGACCCATGCTAGTGCGAATTGTCTTGCCAGTATACGCTCGCTGTCGTCCATCTTGTCATCGAGGTTCCCAAAGAGGTAAAGCAGCTCGTATGCATGATATGCGGTACCCTCGAGCTCGTTGCGTAATTGTGACCGCTGATCAAAATGGTAAAGGAACAGCTTTTCGTCATCACGTAAGCGCTTGTTGGCGAGGGCTGTTGTGTAGTTGGGAACTTTGAAGACGGCGTCGCCAGCCATGTGTTCTACCGCCGCCAAGAAGTCAGCCTGCGTTTGCTTCGGCGAGATTTTGTATGCTTCCAGTATGGTCTTGAGCTCGGCTTCGTCCTTGATAAACTCCAGGAGCGTCTTCCACACAGAAGCGTACGTTTCGTTCCTGATGTTCATGCTGAAGATGACCCCTTCGTGATAGACGTCACCGATCATGTAGCTCTCTAGCCATTCCGGGGCAGCATGTATCGATCTTGAATCTTTGGCGTAGGACCAGCCATCGAGACAAGGGTTTCCGGTTCCGCTTTCGACACCTTGTATGGCTGGAGTCGCCTCCGCCAGCTCGGCCTGATCGATGAGGCGCAACTGGTCCATTATGTTTCGGCTATTAGGGTCGATGCCGAAATGCTTGCACACTTCTCTGAAGAGGATCTCGTGCTGCTCCAACGTCCACGCCGGAATAGAGGCCGCTAACCCGGACATGCAGACTGCCCGTCTGAACTGGGCTGGCTGAGCGGCCAGAAGTTGATTGCTGATTGAGATTCCACCGGCGGACTCTCCTACCAGTGTGACCTGCTCTGGATCTCCTCCGAACTGCGCAATATATCGTTGAATCCACTGCAATGCAACTTGCTGATCTGTGAATCCAAAATTGCCGCAGCCCTCATACCCATCGGCGTGGAGCTCTTCCTGAACGGCCTTGCTTGCAAGAAAGCCACCAATTCCGAATCGGTAATTGAAGTCCACACAGACAATCGGCTTGCTATCCGACACAGCAAGGGAGACCAAGTTGACGGCATCAAAGATTGGCAAGTTCGCGCCGCCGTATAGCAGCGAACCGCCATGCACATAAACCATGACCGGAACCACTTCTCCGCTTTGTAGAGACGGTGAAACAATATTCATGACAAGCCCGGACAGCTCATCTTGTACCGGTCGTCGCTCGAAATGCGAAGGCGGAGGAACCGGGGTGAGGATCCCATCTTCTCCTTCGTCGAAACCCAGGCGAGGACAGTCATTACTGTAGTCGAAGATGTCAGGTCACACGCACTTGTAAGTAGGCGAGCGGTACACTGACCCCATCTTCGTGCCATCATGGTATTGATCGGGCCAGCTTGTATTAAGGCGAGATCGGGTCCATCGTTTTGAGAGTGTCGCATACGGGATTCCACAAAATTGTCTCACACCGAGCTTGTATTCGAACCCGTCCAAGTCACCAAGGCCTGCAATGTGAGTATTACAGACGCGCAGGTGATTTTGAAAAGACATTGTAACGATACCGTGAGAGGAGCGCTTGAGTCGAATGTGCGGACACCATCTTTGCTGTCAAGCGAGCCTTGCCCTTTATTCATACCAAAGAATGGCCGCGACATGTCGAAACTTCCTCATCAAATGAGTCTCAATGCATCTCTGAGAACCAGCCCTCGCTCGCGTTTGCTCCCGTCCGCAACCGTGGCCCTTGGGCGCCATGCACTGCATTGTGACATCTCCTAATTGGGAAGGTCGACGCCATTGCCCTGGAGACTTGCGCGGGCATGATACCGTGCAGATGGCTCTGGTCTTTCGCACTCGTGCACCCGTATGACCTCGCTTAAAGATAGCCATAAACAGGTTGCTCTGTCAAGGTAGTCAGCGCGGCTTCGCGACATGTTCCGGCACCAACTACCTAACAGATACCTGTCCGGCCTCCGCGGCGCGGTGTACGGCAAATGGCAGCTTGCACGAGCCGACGCGCCACCTGATAAGTAACACCGTCCCTTTACTCATTGGCTATCACTCAAGACGACATCACATCTCAGATCTGTTATACGCTCCAATACACATCATATTTTTACAGCATGGCTCTCGTCCAGGCAAAGCTCTCCGACCCTGGCTTACCAGTGCACCAGCGGCAGCGTGCACTCGACCGAGCACTCTCCGACCCTGGTGTACCCAGCTCTCAAGGACCAACAAAGTCATTCTGGCTCAACGACTGCGATCGATCGCTTGCGACCAAGCAGTCTTCATCGTTGCCTCCGACTGCAGACATTGTCATTATCGGCTCTGGCATAACTGGCACGTCAGTTGCACACTCGATTCTTGAAGATAGCAATGCATGGGCAGATATATCAGATGCCCCACAAAAACCGCGAGTCCTTCTACTCGAGGCCAGAGATTTTTGTTCTGGAGCGACTGGTCGAAACGGAGGCCACATCCTTGAGACAGCAGACGAATTCGATGACCTTGAGGTGGCTTACGGCCTGGAAGCTGCTGTCAAAATCACAAGATTCAGACTGTCGCAACGAGCAGCGCTGTTGGAAACTGCCAGCGAGCTTGGTATTAGCGATGAATGTCAAGCCAGAAATGTCGAGTTTGTTGGCGCGTATTTCGACGAGGAGGCGTGGCAAGATGCAAAGGTGCGGGTGCAACGTCTCAAAAGCGCTCTGCCAAAGGAGACAGAGGCGTGGAAAATAATAGACAGGGAAGAGATTCCGAAGGTGAGCTTCCTTCCAGATATTTCATATTCTTGGTCATTTCTAACTTCATTATTTGTGCCAGGACTACTGCATGCCTCATGCACGAGGCCTCATACTCGGTTCTGCTGGGGCGCTTTGGCCTTACAAGTTTGTTACGGGCGTGCTCAAGAATCTTCTTGCTCGGCATGGAGAGCGATTCGCCCTCGAAACTAACACGCCGGTTTTATCAATCGACAGCGGAGCCGACGACGCCCCTTTCACACTGCATACCTCGAGAGGCATTGTCAGAGCTCATCATGTGATTCACTGCACAAACGCGCACGTTGGACACCTTGTTCCCGGTCTGAGAGGCAATGTGTTTCCCATTCGGGGCCAGATGTCCGCCCAGTCGCCTGGCACCAAATTCCCGCATCAAG
Source organism: Cladosporium sp. BSL10 (assembly GCA_001553865.1). Taxonomy (NCBI): domain Eukaryota; kingdom Fungi; phylum Ascomycota; class Dothideomycetes; order Cladosporiales; family Cladosporiaceae; genus Cladosporium; species Cladosporium sp. BSL10. Next base: position 4,706 of record LJJI01000173.1, read on the forward strand.
GAAACGATAGATCTTGGCTTTTCATTTACGAGAGGGGCTTCGACTATTTAACGCAGCTACCTTGCAACGGTCAGTCGGATGGCGAGATGATGTTCGGAGGAGGGTTCGCGCAGTCTGAAGGTGGCGGCATTGAAGATTTGGGCATCACCACTGACGATGCGTTGAGCTTGTCCGCCGACATACATCTCTCTGGAGCGTTGAGTGCAGTCTTCGGAAGGAAGAATTGGGGTCCCGTCAATGGAACTGCAGTGAAGCAAATGTGGACTGGTAATATGGGATTCAGTGCAGATGGACTTCCCTGGGTGGGTATGTTGTCGGAAAAGTTGACAGGACGAAAGCGCCTTACCCAGGGAGATGACAAGTCGGGCGGAGAGTGGGGGGCTGTCGCATACTCCGGAGAAGGCATGGTCAACGCATGGCTATGCGGCAAAGCCTTGGCGATGATGGTATTGCGGCATTGCACTTCTAAACATGAACAAGGAAACCTCGCGCCGGAGTGGTTCCCCGAACAGATGTTGATCACTGACGAAAGGGTCGAGAAGTCTCGTCTTCCGGCCCAAGTAGAAGATTTATAGCTAGCAAGACAATACCAAGTGATTATTGATGCATCCAATTTCGGTTCACGTGCAGAAGCTGGCCTTGGATCACCTTGCAGTTCATGAAGGCGAAGCAATGCCAAATCCGTCAACCCAAGAGATCCGTCGTATAGCATCAAAGAAGACCACGCGGCAGGTTTTAAAACAATGTATACAAGATCTGTGCTCTTATCGTGGTTGGAAACCGACCTCTTGCTCTTTCATATCGATTGTTGGAATATGTGTACTGACGAACCCAGCCTGATCAGATGCTTGAACCACTATCGCCAGCGAAACGACGATACTTCTCCGCCCATGCCGCCCTGATCCTCTTTCCGTAAATTATCATCGGTATGATCAGACCTGAAACGGCCAGACAAAGAAAGCCACTAGTGATGAACATGCTTTGCAAGCCGCTGTGCTGGATCCACGGCTGAACAGCAAATGGAATACCGATGCTGACGGCATTCCGCAGAAATGCGATACCTGTGAAGGCATCTCCGGTGACCTAAAGTCCATTGTCAGCCAAGATTCTGGACGTTCTATGGCAATAGTCTTACCTCTCTGTAACAGTCAATTGTGTATGTCATCGAAGCATCTCCAATGCTGCCAAGTCCGAAACCAAAAAGAGCACCGCCGACTGATATGATGCTCCATGATTGGCCCTAGAGTCATGTTAGCAGGTTATAGCGCGATATGTGGGAGGGTAGTTTTACCTTAGACATGCTGGTACCAAACATCACAAGTCCGCCAGCCATAGCGAAGGCAGGAAGGTGGAGTAAGTACAACCGCATTTCTGGCTCATAGAAACCCTTATTGCGACGAGAGAAGAACAGGATGGCTCGATCGAAGCAGAAGCCACCGTAAAGCACGCCGATGAGATTGCCGATAAATGGACTTGTACTCATGTAACCCACTTGTGCCGGAGTGAAATTGTACGGCGGGAATGTCATGATGAATCCGAGTGTTGCAGCCGTGATGTTCAGCCAAATCACCCCTGATGCGTACTGTATACCGGTGAACAGCACTGGCGGAAAAGTAAGCAGTATGACCAGCGGCCGCCAGTAATGCGGCCAAAGGGTTTCGCGGGTGTAGGTATAGAAGGAAAGTCTCTGTCTCCATGAGCGCAAAGGAATCGACGAGTCGAGCTCATGATCAGTTGATGTCGGCACGGTAGTCAGTGTGACGATATCGACACTTTTTTGCTGGTCTTGTTTCCTTGAATTTTTCCGTACGAGCTCATCTGGATCCGGTGCAACGGATACATCGACGCCGTGGGAGATGGGCGTGAACTTTGTCTCTTCGAAGAAGAACAGGAAAAGGACGAACGTCAGTGCAAGCACGATGCCGAGCGTAGGATAGCTCCATCGCCAGCCTTGCGCTGAGGCCTGCGCTCCAGCGCCCATTGGTGCAAGAAATGACCCTGTCATAACCATAGAGAGGTATAATGCATTGAGACTGCCGCGGTGGTGTACGAAAGCGATGTCAGCGATCTAGAAGACAAAGGAAAGTCAGTGGGGTGCGCGCGATGGCTTGTGTAATATTTGAACTCACAGTGATCTGCACAATAGCTTCATTTGTAGCACCAGCAAGGCCAAACAAAAGGTTAGTCCCATACAGCTCGCCCAGGGATGTCATTTCGGCTGTCCAGAATGACATTGCCGCCATGACAGCCGTGGAGACAAGGTATACCAGACGACGGCCGAACTTTCTTGCGAGGGGGATGAATAGAAGGCATCCGAGAGACAAGCCCACAAACATAACGGAGGAAGAGTTGTTGAGCTGCCCAAAGGTCAAGCCAAGGTCGACGGACATCTGCTGCCAGAAGATGATCTGGATGGAGAAACTGGAGAATATGCTCGCAGTGACGGCCAAGACTAGGGCGTAGTTAATGCTCTTGCGTGCTGTGGGCCAGTTGAGTGGGTCATTTGGGTCTGCGGAGGGCACTGGATCGAGAATGACACTCTTCTTCGAGGGGCTTGTCTCTCCATTGTCCCTATCGGTAATCAACAAGAATGTACCGGGTGGATGGCTCTGGTCTTGAGCTCCTGACGACATATTGGGGTTTTCCAGAGTGCAGATGAGTGATGTATGGCAGTCTTCGCGTGGTTCAACGATGCAAGTACAATGTTGCCAGAAAGATCGGAGGTCTGGTATCAGCGTCGATTCCAGACGGCCGTAGACCTGATGATATAGATCCCCTGGTGGCTATGCTTCCCCGCTCGTGACCTTTGCAACGAAACATAGGACAACTCTTATCTCGCCCGCATTTAACGATGAGGTGGTTGCTTGAGGACCTCGCCACGTCGCAGGGGTTGAAGGTCCCACCCCCAGATTCTCCAGATAGTTTCGCTTGTCACCGTTGAAGTCGAAAGTTTGTTGATATCATGGCGTCCGCCTGCCATAAATGGTAAGAGACACGGGATTGGCTGATGAGTTGGAGCTCTCATTTCGACTGGGTCCCAAACACGCCGAGGGGAAGATCAGGTTTCGGTAGTTGGACGCGACGATGGACCTCTTTGATGTCTAAGCCTCTGGCGGCAGACGAAGCGCCCAGACGTCTATCAATGTTGATTGAGCAGCCCGTAGCTTGAGGCCAGCAGCGAAGACCCTCTTGTGAGACAACGGTTACAGCACGAGCGATGCTTGGGTTTTAAACAACTTCTCGCGCACTCGGACTTGGAAAATACACTACGCGGAACACCATGGTCACTGCCTCTCGACAACGCCTACAGCTACTCCGTGTGAACGATGGTATGTCCTGAACGGGAGCAAACCAAAAAGAAATTGTCTGACAAGATGAATGAGAGCAGACGCAAAACAAATTGCAGCTGTTGCTCGCACAATAAGCCAATGCTTCTCAAACGATGCGCTGATCCAATGGCTACGGCCAGGCCGTACACCTTGGAACTGAAACGGAGTAGAACAAGCATGGCAGCGGAGGCGCATACAGAGAGCCGTCTTCGAAGGGCAGGTATTTCGCTCAAACGTCATTACAGAAGCGATAACAACACCATCATCACACAAAGGCGCATGCACCTTGATCCAGGAACCATCACCGAAGGTCGATAAAGAGGTTGACGACGCAGGTGTGGCTGTCATATTGTTCCCACCGAAAGAGCAGCAGAACTATTCGTTGCGGAGGCTGTGGCAAGGACTCAAGCTTTGGATCCTCGATTGTATTGCCCCTGTTCCTGACGATGGATCCAAATACGAGGTATGACGCCTTGCTGGTCTGTACAAGCAAGTTACTGACAATGTGGAAGCGAGTGGAGCAGCTCATGCAAGCACACGAAGCCACAATGCGTCGCATTTCGAGTCAACGCGCGAACCTCTGGTATCTGGAAGTTGTCGCTGTCCATCCGTCACTGCAAGGGTGCGGTTTAGGAGGTGAAGCGATGAGATGTGTCCTCGAACAAGTCAAAGGTGACCCAGTCGTCCTTGAGTGCACAGAACGCTCGAATATCAGATTTTATGAGAAGCTGGGATTCGAATGCGTGGAAGAAATCGTACTAGTCGACTCCTCCGTCAACATTGTAGAAGAGTGCAGGATGTGGGTGATGCTAAGGATACCATAATCCAGAACAGGACAAATCGGTCTCAGTTCTCAGTCCTCGAAAAGTCAATCATCACAGCAAGGATAGTTCCAGACCTCGTGTGCGCAAAAGATCGTCGACATTAATTAGTCTGCTGTTGTCTTGCGACTTCTGCCAGATCTCTTCGACCAAATTAAGCAACAAAGGGGCTTGTTCCCCTATCTTTGGCTCGTCAGCCACACGAAGTGATCTTCTCACAACATCCTTATATTCCGTATACTTTTCGAAAACGTCTGCTTGAAGAGCTGCGAGAACAGCAGGATACAGTAATGCGTTGGTTGGGAGTCTGGCACTCCCTGTCCTGTCTGAAGAGGGACGTAAAGTATGCTCGACAGCATCGAGCGAACTGACAATACGAGTGACGAGCAGTTCGGTCGATATGGGCGCTCTCGATCCTTGAGCAGTGCCTGTTGGTACCTGACAGCCAACCGAAAACGTTGGTGAGGCTGTACCGCTGGATCGTATCGATGTGCCACATTGACGATGGGTAAGAATGCAAGCAATGCGATATGCCTCCCAGAGCTGAGTTTGTGCTAGGGAACCATGAGCGCCTGGCCAATTCCATAGCTGCAGCTCTGAATTGCTCGAATCCATAGTAGAAACCACATCAAGCAACGACTTTGGCAAGCCACTCATCGCTTCCACCTGATCTCTGTTATGCCGCAAGAAACCTCGTGGAGCGCAATTTCGTCTCCACACTCCAAGGCAGGGGTTTTGTCTTCCGAGGGTCCATACTGGTAGATCCATTATGCCCATGACTTCGACCAGGTGGGTCTGATATGCATCTTGAGCACCAGAAGCTGGCTGGAGACCGATTGAACTCAATATCCGTTCAACACCTTGTAGATGGACTGTCCACGGAAGGCCTTGCAAAATCTGCGCCATGTGTGATCAGTCTCGCTGGCCGTGCAAATACGATGGCAAGTACAAAATAAACGTACTCCTATACTACAAAGCAATAGTCCTGCAGTCAAAGTGGCATCATGAAGGCATTCTGTGCTCCGGGAAAGCTCCACCCGGAACTTCCCCAACGCCGCATGAAGAGACTCAAGAACATAAGATCGTTCGACTACAGAGATGGTTGCCTGTAATGCCACACATACAGCATATAGGGCTTCGGACTCCTGTGAAAGGCGTGGAAGATTCGATGCCAACGTCAAACGCTCTGGGCAAGAGGTATCGATGGGTGATGCATGCAATATGTTGATGCCCGAGCTCATGACTGGTTGGATGCTTGGTCAGCAAGGCACCTGCTACCAGACCACTTGACCAAAGGGAGCCTTGTTACGCACATTCTTGGAAAAGCGCACGCTCGTTTGGACTATGTGGTGAAAAGCTGGCTGCATTGTCGCCGTCAGAAGGTGTGGGTGGCCAGGCAGTAGCGTCATCATATGGGTGTGGGTCAGTGGGTGTATATGATTCCGGGGATATCTGGATGTCCGTTTCCAAATCCATGTGCAGATCAGGCTCCAAGTCTATATGTGAGTCCAGCTGTATATTCTGTGCTGTAGGCGTTTGCGAGTCCGTGACCACCTTAGCGTCCAAGACGCTCTGAAAGCCTGCATCACGTGGGAGTCTTTGAGCACCTGATGCTTGAGTCAAGCTGTGTGTATCTCTTTGCAAGTCCCTCTGCCGGCCACGTCGAAGCGGCCTCCCAGCATCTGCCTCTGCCTGGACCGGCAATGAAGCACCGGCAAGTCTGCCACGCGATGCCACGCCGTTACTTCATTGTAGACGCACCTCGAAGCCGCCACACTCGCGCCCAATCTGCTGACAGTTGGCACACCTTGGCCTGGCGCCGTCGCATTTTCGGTGTCGCAGCTTGCACGTCCAACAACCGTCGCGTGTGCGCTTACGTGGTGTCGACATGTCAGATGAGGATATTGCTGTTTGTATGTGAGATCGCCCCGAATATGCGGAGCCAGACCGTGGGGTATATCTTCCCTATAAGAGTGCTTATCTTTGGCGTCGACCTGCCGCATTGAGCTTTCGAGATTGGCGTTGGAGCCCACTTCGTATTCGTACGCAGCCGAACTAGGTTGGTGCTTTTGTCTTTCACACTGCGATTAGACCACAAGAGCAACCAGGGAGGCATGAGCCACAATGTTATACTTAAAGGGGACATGGACTGTCACAGGAGACACGACGATACCACAGCTGACCTTGACCACAATACGTGAATTTTCAAACCATTTCTATTGAAACCACCGCAATCTTGCAATCATGGTATCCGCGGCAAAGCCTCAAGATTCGCCGGGCAATGCCTATTACCCGGAAACCTATCCCATGCGAAAGCCACAGCTCGGTTTTATCTATCGCCTTGAGTGTACCATCGCCGACAAAGAAGTCCACGTTGGAGCGCCTCACGGCACTGGCGTCGTGCGAAGCATCGCTCCCATCACCGGCGGCACCTTCAAAGGTCCTGAGCTCCAAGGCAAGGTCCTACCCGGCGGCGCGGACTGGGCGACTGTGATTGAGGGTACGCACGTGAGTTACATACCAAGATCAATGCGCCAGCACATGCTCATCACAAAGGTGTATGAAGTCCATGACACTCGAGGCGCACTACACCATCCAAACCGATGATGGTTTCTTCCTCTACGTGCGAGCACACGGCCTTTACCGCCCAGGACCAGGAACCGAATACGGCAAGCAAGTCGATCACGATCCGATGACGATCCCGCCAGCTACTGCGACGCAAGATGATGTAGAGTTCTTCTCACATCTGCGTATTGAAGCCGGACCTGGAAAATACAATTGGCTCAACGGGCTAGTTTGTGTTGGTGAGTAATTTGTCGAGGCAGATGGTGCACAATACTGACCTGTCTCTCTAGGTGTGATGATTAGCGATGGAAACCGTATATGTATTGATGCTTACTACCTTACTAACTTCGAGGGTATCAAGCCCGAGCATGTCATGGCAAAGCGGTCGTCCTAGAGTATACATGCCCAGATTCTAGACAAAGAGAGGACGAATTGACATGAATAATTGAACGACTTCATCAATATTCTGCGAGCGAGTCCAGGTTCCTTATTTGGCTCAAAATACTCTGGTAACGATTAGCCAATGCTTAGATGTAAAGATACCTTTGTGGCTTCCACAGTAGCCCCTTTGACGTACCCAACGATGGGTTTGAGATTTGCGACGTACCTTACCGAGCGCCTTGTGTTCATCATTATCGACCAAGGTCGTTCTTGGGATTCCTTCCATATATAGCGCCAACTTCAAGCATGTGATACATAATTCAAACTACCCTGCGACATCTTCCTATCCGACGCATACACAGTATCGCCCCAAGATACAACATTCCTTTGTGTTTGAGCACTAACCCTAAGCACGAACGCATCTGTTCATCACACAAGCGATCGAAAGACATTACTTGTACTTGTTCTTATCGCACATCTATTATTATAGGTTTGCTACGGGAGCTTGCGTATCTCTTTGAGGGCCGTTATTCCTAAGACATCCATATCTCCATGTTCGCTCTTAACCGTCGACAACAGCCACTGCCTCGGCGTAACAGAACAGATCACCTGCCAGATTAGGAAGGTCGACGCCATACAGCATGCGGAACTCTATTCCCCACATGAGGTGTCTGGAGGTTGCGAGCCCTTGGGCCTCGATCGGGACAAGCAAGTGTGACACTAAATAGCGGGTCAAGAACTTTCCAGGTAAGGTGATATTCAGGTCGAGATGACATTATAAGAAATTCGCAGGACTCTTAGACGAATTCGCAGTGACACTCATTATCATTATTATTGCCACCACCACCACCACCGATCCGCCGTTACTGTAGCTTCCAATTCTCCTGACGATCATACACCCTCTTCTGCCCGCACGAATAGAAAGCCAACTACAAACGCAATGCACGGAAGCGATAGCGACAGTTGGGAAAAGCTTGTCGCATTGAAGCAGAAGCAAATTGCTGATGACATCCCACTGGAATGGCGCTTGCCGTCAACGCTGATTGAAGAGTACCGGAAACCTGGTGTCAACCTCATTGCAAGCGATGTCCTGCAAAGTGCTGGTTTCCTATCGTCTGTCGAGCTGCAGATCACTGAGACCAAATCCGCAACAGAGATAGTTCGCCAGCTGAAGACAGGCGAGCTGAGTTCAGTCTCGGTCACAACAGCTTTCTCCAAGCGAGCAGCGATTGCTCAACAATTGGTTTGTCCAACCTCTCCAAAAATTCAGGTGCCTTTCTCTGATATGTGACACAGACATCATGCTTGACAGAAACTATGTTTCCAGAAGCTTTGGAACGGGCAAAGTACCTCGATAAGTACCTGAAGCTTCACGGCAAACCCATGGGTCCGCTACACGGCTTGCCCATCAGCATCAAAGACTGTTTCAAAGTGGTAGGCAAGCAGTCGACGGTCGGCTATGTCGAGTTTATCAAGCACCCGGCCGCCAGCGAGAACTCCCCTCTTGTGGAGATTCTTCTAGAGCTGGGTGCAGTGCTCTACGTCAAGACAAATATCCCTCAAACTATGATGGTCAGTAAGGTTTCAACAATGACAGCGGCTAAATTGACTGACCGGTTTGCAGACCGGTGACTCCGACAACAACATTTTTGGGCGCACGCTAAATCCTCACAACACAAGTCTGACTGCCGGCGGCTCCAGCGGCGGAGAAGGAGCACTGGTTTCGTTCAGAGGCTCTCCACTTGGCGTGGGTACAGACGTGGCTGGCTCCATCCGTATACCATCCTTGTGTTGCGGGACATATGGCTTCAAGCCGACTGCTGACCGTGTGCCCTATGGCGGTCAAGTTTCTGGCGCCATGGAAGGCCTTCCCGGTATCCACCCTTCTGCTGGACCTCTGGCTAATAGCTTGGAGGACTTGGAGTTTTTCACATCTTCAATCCTGAGTACAGAAACCTGGAAATACGATGCCACTGCCATTGGCGCATCTTGGAGTTCTGCACCTCGACTGGAGGATGAAAAGAAACTCAGAATCGGAGTATTGGACGAACACCCTCTCCTCCCACTTCATCCACCAGTGCGACGAGCACTGCGATCAGCGGTGAAGGCACTGGCCGCTGCAGGACATGAAATCGTGCAGATCACACAAGACGGTGGGCGAGACATCGCTCTCGGCAACCGTCTGGCATTCCAGTACTTCACCTATGCTCCTCACCCTGATCAGATTGCCGCCAGCGGAGAGCCTCCAGTCCCATCTGTGGCGAAGCGTGCCCATCCAATGTTCACCGGCCCATTCCTGGTCTCGACTGATCTCCCAGACTTTGAGCTTATCAATGAGCTACAAATTGCAAGGGATCAATACAGCGACGCATGGCGCAAGACATGGGTAGAGCACGAGCTGGATGCCATGATAGCTCCACCCGCGCAGAATACGGCCGTCCCGTATGATACTTTCGGCTGGCCGCCGTACACATTATTCCTCAACTTGATCGATGTAAGTGCCAAAATTAAAACGAAGCACGACCATTACTAATGCGCGCTGCAGTATCCCGCATGCATCATACCCTATAGCAGCTCTGACAAGAACCTGGACTCGCAAGCTTTTTCGCCAGCTGACGATGTACAACCAAGCTGTAAGCCATCCTTGGAAAGTTTTCGCATTGAGCGCTTCACTGAACGATTTAGATGACCCTGAAGCGACAAATGGTGCTCCTTGTTCCGTCCAGGTCTGCACACCCCGATTTCAGGACGAGCGATGTCTTGCCGCCGCTCGTGTCATCGACCTCGTGCTCAACCCCAAAGCATAATGATTTTTACTGCGAACGTCCCTCGAACTATCTGGAGAAGCTATTTAGGCTGTATAAATGCTTAGAATTACGATCACCAGACGTTGTTCCAGGGAAGGTTGAGATCTACAATAGCTCGATTTTTGCAACCACTCGTTAATCATGACAGTGATGCCAAGTTGATGGTATCCGTGCTTCTACACTAATGCTGACTTGCGTCTCACAACTTAAGACAAAGCACCGTATCAATCACATCACGGGAGTCAAAAAGTACTTCACAATAGCGATGATTTGAAAGAGATAAAGTAAGTTTGGTCGCGGCAGACGCAAACGCTCAATATTAAGGGTTTTTTTTATAGAAGCTACGACACTGAATATTACAAGGACACCTTCTGGTGCAAACGGGACCTCTGCACTTCAACACGCGGACAATCAATTGAAATCGAGAGATGCGTCAAAATTGCGGTTGGTGATGATCGTCTGGTGCATGCTAAAATCGCTGCGCTTTGGCTTTGGAAATTTGCAAAAATCAGAGGCCCAAGATTTAAACGTAGACGTACTCGACACCGCACTCGCCATCAGCAGGAGCAGAGTCCTGCTGCTGGTTGTGCTGAGTGGTGTCCGCCGGCTGGACGCCCCAGCCGTTGTTGCTAGGAGCAGAAGGAGCAGAAGAGGCGCTGGCGGCGGCAGAGGAGACAGGAGCAGAGGACTCAGAGCCGGAAGAAGAGCCGGTGGAAGGAGCAGAGGAAGAGGATCCAGCGCCATCCCAGACCTCAGGGCCGGGGAAGGGGAAGTCCTTAGCACCGTTGTAGATGCTGAAGTTGGCGTAGGGGTCCTTGTCGCTGTATGCGGCAGGGAACTTGACCATGGGGCCGGGAGTGCCATTGCCACCGTTGGTCACCTTGACCTGAACGCAAGAGACGTAGTGCTCAGGCTGGTTGACGTGGGACCTGTGCACACCAATGTGCTCGAAGCGGACGAGGTACTCGCCCGAGGGGGTGCCGGCGGGAATCTTGGCGGAAAGAGTGTCCTTGCCCCAGGTGCACCAAGCATCCTTGGTGAAGTCTCCGGAGCCGCAGGTACCTTCCTGGTAGATCTTGAACCAGTCACCGGTACCGTCGTAGGAGACGACATCGTCATCGGGAGCACGCGACATGTAGGCGAGGCCGGGACCGGGGTGCTCCATCTTTGCGCCAACGCCGAGCTTGACGCTCAGCTCTTCACCGGCAGCGATCTCCAGGACCTTAGTCTTGCCGGCGTTGGTGAAGGCGCCCTGGTTGCAGATACCATCACCCTTGTCGAACATGGAGTTGTCGCGGATGTCCTCGGGCGGGTTGCTGGAGAACTTGATGGGGTTGTAGGCAACCGCACGGGTCGAGGCGCGGATGTATTCGTTGGAACGGGAGGTAACACCGTTGACAATGGTGGTGTCGAAGAAGTAGTGGGCAGAGGCCACTTGGGCGAGGGCACCGAAGGCGATGGAGTACTTCATTTTAAAAATGTGTGAACACGAAACCTGTCGAGTACTGATGAAAGGGACTGGAGAAACCGAATCAAACGAATGTGTATGAGTATGAACGAGGATGGCTATGTTGAAGCTGAGGCGCGTGGGCCTGGTATTTGTATCGAAGGTACGACTAGATCTGTGTGTCCGAGCCTTAGGGAGTGGCCGCCTCGCGAACTGGAAGCGCTCCCAACAGATCGTACCAAGAGCGTCCAAGTCCTACATTCGAATCAGAAAGAACAAAGGCATCACCCCGGCAAGGTTGTGTATGAGGTTAGAAGTCGCTGGCGTTTCCAAAACCCTAAGCGAAGTCAGCTATACCAGATCCAGCCCTAAGCGAGACCAGACGAAGCCCTGAGCTTAACCGCTACTCTGTTCGCCTTCCAGTGCCCAGGTGTCCAGATTAGGCCAATGCAGCCTTACCCATCTGCATGTTTCAGGCTTCGGTGCTCCGCAAAGGGTAGCCAATGGTATGCCTAATTTTATATGAAAGTTGCAATAACGAAAGCTAGGCAGGGGAAGTGGGCTGGTCCTCGCCTCACGCACGGATCCTAGAATATCTCGCTGACGGCCGACATACCATTTCGATAAGCGACTAGCAGATGGGTGCCGAGCTGGCGATACAGTAGAGCAGATGTGTTTCCTCATGCATCGATGTGGTCGAACACTTGACCGTGCTCTCATAGACACCGCAAGTCTTGTGTTTGCAACCATCGGGGTCTGTTCGGTGTGTCATGTGTTGATCAAAAACGGGAGAGAAAATGTGCGACCATCGTAAACATCGGGAATGCTGAATTTTCTCCGGAGACTGACCTCCGATGGAGCAAACAACGGAACGTTTGCCTTGGCGGAGTTCGATGATGGAAGAACGTCCCCTTGAATAACTTCATGTTCTTCGCCAATTTTATTCACGAGACTATGGTGCCTTGTAGCCCACTATGCAACGGTCATCTCGATACCAAAACCTCACTTGCGTATACAAAATTCAGGTACCGCCGTTCCGACTCTTTTCCGCCGGTGGTCCGGCACATCGTCTAGTTCTAGACTCCTCCGATTCATTAGTCATGAGTAGCACAATTCTCATTACGAACATATTTCATCTATGCGCGTCGATGAACCTGAAGAAGGTTTCCATCTCTTTACTCCAATCAAGCGAATCCATATGGTCCCTTCGATAGTCGAAAACGTCATCATCCTCGAGCGTTCCGGGTTGGATCTCGATAGCATTCCTCGCTGTGGGAGCTTCTTGGGATTGGACACAAGCCTGGGATTCGCACCTCTGCTCAAACAAATCGCTGCGGCTTTAATATCGTCCCTTGTAGCCGCGAGTCCCAGGGCCGCATCGGGATCGGCACCGGCATCTAGCAGAGGGCCAAGAGCTGGCAGAAACTCTGCTTGCCAGTAGTTCATTCCGATGGAGTGACGGACAGCTCGTTTTGGATTTGCTCCTCTCTTCAGTAAGTGATTGATGGCGGCGATGTTCTCATAATACAGAGCGCAGTCCAGCGGCGTTCCAGAATCCGGCACATAGTCCAACCTATCGCGGAAGACATCATTATCCGCCTCAATGTCCATAAGATGTGTCCATTAGGTTATCAATCATTGCAATGCAAGTTGCGGCATCTTGGCACTCTGATGCTCTATGGAGCGCTATGCTGAGCTGAGGGTTTGCTCCCCGAGAGACAATGTCATTGAACAGTTGTATGTCTCCCCTCGCTGCAATACGATTGAGAATTTTCAGAGAGTAGTCATGATGGCCGTTCAGTATTCTCTAGAAGTCACTGTCCTGGCGATCCTCATCTGTACGGTTGATGTCCGCGCCATTATCAAGCAGCCAATACAAGGCCTCCCGGTCATGTGAGAAATCCCTGCGAGCCATTTCAGCCGATGTACTCCTGTCTGATCCCTTCAACGACTTACTGGAGAATTTTGTGCCCCTCTGCCTTCACATCATAACCAAATTCCACCAAAAGCTTCACCCTGTCAAGAGACTCGGGCGGCCGTCGGTACGTGAAAGCCGATGTATCAGCGCCATGCTCGAGTAGACAGCGCATCATATCGAGCGATTCTACATCACGGCCATATTCCCTGGCGTAACGTTTGTGCAGACATTCGACAGCAAAAATCTCACGCACGCGAGGAATGCTGTTGGCTGCACAGGCTTGTTCAAGATCATTATGAGGCGGTAAGATCTTCCAGACTGGTTCTTTCGACTACGAAGGCTTTGTGCGCACCATGTGAAGGACAGAAGGTGTTGCAGGCTCTGCTGCCGTAGTATACAAGAGTCGAGTGCTGCCGTTCGAAATGAGATGGGTCACCCTGTATACTTGGATTGTGAGGATGAAGTAGAAAGGTCCGTCCTTCAACGCTGCAGATCGATACTTGCTTCTGTCACGGAATGATTGATGAGGCACAAGCAACGATGATGTAGTGTGTCCTTCGCTTAACAGATTGTGGCGCAGGTACGAGTCTTCCGGATGAGCAAAGGCTGCACTTGAAGATGCGCTTCATTCCGAGCTACAACTAAAGTCCTTCAGATCATCAGAGTCTTGCGCAGAGCCAAGGAGTTTGTCGTGGTGCTATCATCATGGCTACCATCAGAGATGCAGGAATCCATGGAGAGTTCGTCCACGAACGCTTACGAGACCCTCTTACCGAGATACGCCTGATCTACATTGATCTGTCCGGTGAGATGGACAGTGAAATATACTGTACTGTCTCCGCCCACTCGATCGGTGATGCGACGCCTTATATTGCAGTATCTTACACATGGGGAGATATCAGTGAGAAATGGAGCATCTGGGTGAATGACAAACGACTCTACCTTGGTCCTAATAGCTGGATCGTGCTATGGCAGGCAAGGTTGCATGGCTTGACGTATCCACTATGGATGGACGTGCTCTCGATCGATCAGGCAAATGATAGCGAGAAGAGCATCCAGGTCGGCTTGATGGGCACAATCTATCGCACCGCACGATACGTCTTGATCAGCGTTGGATCTCATGGGAGTGATAGTGAATATCTTGCCGAGCAGATCCATGCGCATACGAGGTACATTGAAGAGATGAGAAGAGCACACGGGGAGCAGAGAGGCCCTCCATTGCGTGAAAGAAGTTGTAGTAGCTGCGGAGAAGAGCCGTCGTTTGACGACCACAGATGCACTGCCTGCTCGATGAGGTTTTGTGACTTTTGCAAGCTTAGTGCTGCAGAGCATGAGAACACTGGCCACCGTCTACTGGTGGAGCGGGTAGAACACCTGAGAACCCCTGGTTGTCTCCACTGCGGTCAAAAGTTTGCGACGAGGTGGTACGAATGCAAACATAAAGCAGGCGGTAAGTCTTTCCTCGTGTGCAGAACTTGCATGGAAGAACGCGAACATGAGTACATGAACGAACAAGTCGAGTCCTTTCTCCGTGACATGTGGGGCGATGTGAGCAAGTCTGCGGGTGTTACTCTGGTCGCTTTGAGGGTTGCTTTGCAGCTTCTCGCCAAGTTCAAAAACATGTCGCAACCCTCACACCAGCGTCTCGTAGATGCTCTGGAGGCATTCTCTTTAAGACCGTACTTCTCACGTCTCTGGGTATGCAGAGCCCCGAGGAAGTCTTATTCAGAGATCGATGCTAACATTCCCGACATAAAAAATTTTTCAGGAATATCATCTGGCTCACAGTACCGTCGTCGCCTGTGGAAATTCGGGGTTCCACCTTCAGGAACTCAAGGCCCTTCATTCCGATGCGAATGCCAGTTTGCGTTACTCCGAAATCGAGGACACCGATCTTCAAGAACATTTCAGCAAGCTCAAGAGACGCTCTCTGTCCCGGTACCTCGAAACGCTACTGCTCTGGACAGGTAACACAACAATGGATCTTTGGGGTCAAGTGGCCGCATAGCATGATTACGAGTGCACCGATCCGCGATATCGAGTGTTTGGGCTGCTTGCATTGGCTGATGCGCGGGCGTCGTCGACTCTCCGTCCTGACTGTACAATATCCGCTACACAAGTGTTCACGCAACTGCTCGACCTTTATGCTTTCAATCCACAAGAAGACCCAGTATGGTGGCGTGAGACCCTCGAAACCTCTTACTCGACTGCTGCGCCTTCGGAGAAAAGTCGCTTTGACATGACTGTTATACACCAAGTTCTTGCAAGTATGCGCATGGACTCGGAGCCTGGCGTTACAGAATTGGTGACATCGCGAAAGGCACTCCACTACGACTAGCCTGTAGACGCTGGCCTCATTGCTGCACATCTATTCAAGCGCCACTGCAGTTTGCGTCGGATTAGTATCAAAGTGTGCTTGCATTGCACAGTCTCACAGGGCGACGCTGGCAGATTGATAGCGCCACTCTGCAGAGATCGCTCAATCACGGACGATTCAGGTCATGACTTCGAGTACGTCCATCATAAAAACAAGGGTGATGCTACTGAGGTAGAGAATCCTGTCGGGAAAGTGGTTGCTATGGTGGACAAAAGAGCCAGAGTTGGGGATATCATCCTGTGCTTCAGTTTCCACGGGCGGAGAGACCCAGCCATAGCTGGTCTGGTTGTTCACCCAGCAAATGGAGCACTTCACATCATAGTTGGGCAAGCAATATTTGATCTTGGAGTCCGGCCTTACAGCAAGAACCATTGTAGTTGCACAGACCTTGGAAGATCGAAGTGTGAGTGCGAGCAAGACAGGTATCTTCATCCCTCGGAAGCCTCGAACTGGGCGCTACACATGTCTTTGCAGGATGTCTTCTTCTTCTTCCTCGTACAAGATATGAGCTCCAAAAAGCCGCAAATGAACAGAAATCACGCAATTGTCACGGAGATGGTTCCGCATCGAGAGCATACAGCGAGACGCTTTCAGCTTAGTGTTACCTCAGATTTGCTATCCTCCTATGTGGTGCGTGAGCAGAAAGAGTAAAAGCACGCTGGCAAGGATACAAGTACGATGAGAAATTCTGGTAACGTCAAATTGAAGGCAAGACATGATACTACTTGATCCCACAAGTCCTTATCGTTCGCTTGTACTAGATTGCCATCATCTCGTCGTGACCTTTGCTAAAATTGCAAACACTTTCGGCGCCCATTCAAGCCAAGCTCGAGCCAACAACCCAGCTCACATCATCATTCCAAGATTTAGCGGCGTCCTGCGGCAGAGTGCCACCATTGCTCGCAATGTAGCCCAAGTTGTTGAAGTGGCGGATATAACGGGTAGGATAGTCCCAGGCCTTGAACGAGTTGGTTCCCTTGCTGTTGAAGCTCGTCTCGGGACAGAAAGTCGCATCTTCGTGCATAGCCTTGCTGCCGTCGTTGGGATCGAGCCTGAGCGCGAAGTTGTAGTGGCGGATGAAACTACCAGGTGCGAGCTTGCTTTCGAATGAGACACAGTCTGAGTTACCGAGACCGGTGCGGACAGTCCAGCTTCCTCCTTGCTTCAGTGCGGTGGAACTGGAAGAGGTGAGCACTTGTGTGTTGATGGCAGAGCCGGAGGCAGAGCTAGAAACAGCAAGGTATCTCGTATCGTAGCCGGGAGTGGTCGCCTTGAAGGAGATGGAACTTCCCACCGAGACCGCTGGACCGCTAACAAGAGACGTCTTAGCGTACTTGGCGGCGACGATATTGGCTTGGACCGCGTTCTCAGTGGTGTCAGTCGGGTAACTGGCAGTCATCACACCCTCGTAGAATGTGCCCTGGCCGGAAATACTGTTGTCACCACCGATACCAAGAATGATAGCTCCTTCCTTGCTCATTGGGTTGTAATCACTGGCGTCCGGGCGTACTCCGCTGTAATAGGTGGACAACTGACCAGAAGCGGCATTGCCACCACGAAGAGCCCACTGGTTAGGCTTTCCTTTGACGATCGTGGTGAAGAAGCGATCAGTGATCGATGGATCTGCGGGGTTGTTTTTGACGTTTCGCCCAGAGAAGAGGCCATTCTCAAGGTCGGCCATCAACCATGGACCACTGCCGGCACCAGAGCCCCAGATGGTGTTGGTTCCAAAGTAGATGGCTTCCATGTGGCCGTTTCCAGTGTCCTTGTTGTTGGTCTCGGCGTTGCCATAGTCGAAACAGCACCCGTCGTTGTAGTGGGTGCCGTCAAGCACTGCATACATGCCTTCAGCTGCATCACCTGTCGCAATGCCACTAGTCTTGTCATTACGGTAGCCGGTACCGGGTGAGATGAAGACACCATAGGCCTTCTTTCCATTCAAAGTCACAGGAGCTCCGGTAGCACTGGCAAGATTATCATATCCACCAGCCTCAGGCCCGCTGGCAGCACCACCTGGAGGTGCCTGGGTCAGGTGGTTTCCACGGCCAGACTGGTCGTAGATAATGCTGATCAGACACGTAGTACCCGCACAGAAGGAATCCTGAGCAGCAGCGTTGGCTACACCTCCAGCGGAAAGCGGCTTGATGTCTGTGGTGGATCCATCAGAGTCACGTTTGACCTGATATAGCGGACCGTTGTATGCGTTGTACAGAGCACGAGTGGTCGCATGAGCTGCGACACAGTCGCCGTAAATGTCGCAAGGACCTGCGTTGGCCAGCGTGCTTGTCGCCACAATGGCCACAGCTGACCGCAGTGTCGATTTGGAAGGCATGCTCGAGATCGTAAAGCTGTTGGAAAGGATGGATGTTGATGGTGTTCGAAGCGATTTGACCTTCGGACGACCATCCTGGTTTTATATCAGCACAACTGCATATCGGTTACTCTGTCCCGGTATGTTTTGTGGTGCCGTATTCAAGTTGCCGGGGAGAAGTCACATGGTCGGTTGCCATAAACGCAGCTAAGAGGTTTAGGTTGAACGCAATGCCCGCATCTCCACGAAATACGGGGGATCTCATGGATATCGCGGACACTAGGCGTCCGTGCTAGGAAGGTGAGATCTGCAGCCCCAGATTGATGTTGTGCCTCTTGAAGGATCTTCCGCCAATGTGTATAGTCAGACAAACGCCACACTATAAGCTCGCAAGGTCTTGACTCGTGTAAAGTCCTCGATCTATCATGTAAATTTCGATGTGTGCGTATCGTCCGTGAGAAGCAACTGCGGCCTCACCAAAAACAATTGATGTGTCCCGCATCTCGTAGTTATCTCGGCGGCTGCTACTGTCGGCAATCGGGTGTCTAGGAAAGCATGTGGATAAGGTGTGTAGTCGTAGTACAGCGTCATCTACCTTAGTAACCACATAAGTCCACATTCATCCAGTGATACCCGCATAGCAGATGATCTATCGAAAATCTGCATGATATTTAGACAAAGTGTAAGCAAGGCACCTCTAAATCAGGGCTGAGATGGGGGATGGAAAGTGGAGGGCGTACTTGGCATCCCCATGCCTAAAATTGCTTGCCTAAATGCTTGGTGGTCTTCTGCCAGCTTGTATGTGGAGCCGTGAATCGTGCCCTATTGCCCCATTCGCGACCTCGTATAATATCCGCATGCTAGGAGGTATTTTTTCATATCGTCGCCTTGGAGAACCGAGGTTACGGTATATCCCCACAGCTATGAGGAAGTTCGCAATTTCAATGTCTGTTCCAAGGTTTACGCGTCCGCGACTTGGTTCATTATGCTTACACGTCAACATAATCTGGTGATCATTTACGATCACGGTATGTGGGGCTGGGTAAAGTCATTGCACTACCTCACTGCATCTCCAGTTTCGTCCACCAATACCATACCGACAATAAAATCCCGACACTACCGGATGGAGAACAACCAAGGCCATCCTCACGCTTAGCTGGGAGGAATGAGGTCCAGCGACTGATACTTGCTCACGGTTCGTGGCTAGCAGGCACCAGCTAGCAATGACTGTCACGAGATGATCGTTGGACACAAATACGCGAGAATGATATCGAGGCACTTCATAATTTTTTTTAAAGACCATCGCGAAGCGCAAGTCCACGGACATGCTGCAGCAATGGGCGATTTTTTATTTTGTTTCCTATTTTTCTCAGTCAAACAATCGGACATTCCCAAAAAAGGAGACGTCAGCTACACCCTAGTTTCTCTCCAGCATGGCAATCTCACCTCGATGATCGTTCCTTCTCTTTTTCCCCCAGGTAACCGAGAGGTAAGGAAACCAACCAGAACCGCGCCCGGCTAGTCAACTGTCCTCCTTCACACGCATGGGCAGCGAGATCGCCGAGTCCGAAGGCGGACCGAGAATGATCGGTGACTTTTTCTTCTTCTTCCTCTCCCCCTTCTCTCCAGGACCCATACCTTCCTCGACGGCGAACGTGACCCTCTTCCCAGCTTCCCACTTCTTCGCCCTGGCGGCTACGGCCTCAGCTTGTGAGATGGTGTTAGTGCGATCGGCCATGCGATCGTCGAAGTTGACCACTCTGACCGTGGCGGCTCTATAGTACTGAGCAGCCGCCTTACGGTCATCGAAGTCCTCTTCACTCTCGTCGCCATTGCCGCCGTCGTAGATGAATTGGTAAGCCAACATTGCCTCTTCGCGTTGGTCACGCATGGCCTGCTCGCAGGTGGGGCATAGGAAGGTGTTGGCTGACACGGCAACAAAGTCGACGGTAGGGTACTCGTCCTCCCAGTCCGGAGGCGTACCGTAGGTGTCGGCTGGACGGCTGAGCTTGAGCTCTAACTCACTGGGGGTGGAGTAGTGGATTACATGGCCACAGTCTTTGGCAACGCTGGTGTAGCTGCCGTTAAAGCCGTTAGGATCGGGAGCCATGATGCAGCTTGCTGGGTGTGTGAACTTGGTTGGGTTGATTGATGGCTCAAACTGCTGCTCTTGTTTGCAGTGTTTGATGAGAGTTGATGGATGACCAGGCAGTAGCTGTCTGACATCCAAGCCATTTTTATTGGATTCGTTTAGTGAATGGTGAAGATGAGTGTGACTCTGACAAGAGTGCTATGTGAAGCGCGTAAATGTGTTTTAGCAGTCCACGTCACGGCTTTGCGGATACCCTTGAAGGAATAAAGCCATTGTCTTGACGAAGATATCCATGACCCGTAAGAAGTGCCAGGGCCTGATCAATTTGATTGGAGGGAAAGTCCATCTAGTAGATGCGTCACAGGCTCACAGCAATTCCAGGGCATGCTCGCATTGTACTACCTCGTGGTGTCGTTCATTTACCTTGTACTGCAGACCATGAGAGCTGGCTAGTGCTGTGTTCGGCACAAAGACTACGATTGGCGAAGATCATAGGCTTGATCCCGCTATACGATTACATCGCCCAGGATATAGGATACTCTGAATCGTGTTGCTCTTTTGAAATGCGGCATCACCTGTTGGGTCTAACCAACCCGACGTTAATATATACCAATACACCGGCCTCAAATTAAGAGCACTGGTGGGGTTCAAGCCGAGTACAATGACTGCATGAATGTGGGTGTTCTCTGGAGCCAAAACATGGGCACTGCTCCATACCGCTTTCCACTGACTTTCGAGTATCGCTATCGATCAATCCAGAGCCTGTTCTGCTTTTATTGAGAACATTTACGGCTGCCTCTTGAGTCCCACATATCGAGATTAAGTCAGATTCCTTTGTCCCACTTGAGGACAAGCAGCTCACGCGTGGTCTCTGATACCCCCCGACAAAGAAATTTGCTGCAGGACAACATCATCCGCCATAAAGAGAAGTCAGCGATAACATTCCTCGGGTTTCCAATTGCGGGAGACGTAAGCAGAGCGTAAGTGAACACCAGACGATCACGTAGCCACAACCTTTTCGCGAGATGATGCAATAAGAGTCTGAGGCTAGCGGCCCTCTTCGGGAAGCTTGATACATACAAGCCTTGCTCCAAGCATGCAGCCGCCAACGTTCGTATGGGTTAACGACCTCACTCCGCTATGTCGTGAGCCGGTTTCTTTGCAGACTGCTCTAAGCGATTGAGGCACATAACACTGGTGTATTCAGCCCATCTTGACAAATGCCTTTCTGGATCAACGACGGCTGATTAATCCACCTCATGTGTGACATGGCCTCGTTTGGGGCTGAAAATGCGCAGGTGTGGTTGAGTTCGACAAAATCCGGCCGAGAAGGCCGCGTCGACTCGCATCCTGCGCGCGGCCTGCCGCGTTGGGTATGCCGAGCGCAACACAACTACCTCGATTCGGACTATCTTGCACTTGAGCAGATGTTCGCCATGGCGCAGCAACTTCAGCCCTGAAGGATGCACGCGATTTTCGTCCCTGATCTGCGGCCTAGCGAGGCCTGTTTGCACGTTCATGACATGGTTGGTTGCGATCGTAGTGATAAGCTTAAAGGTGTTCTTTCATCGTCGAACTTAATCCCACTGATAACAGTATGCTGCCACCGCACTGATGCCTCGAAACGGGCATTGCGAGGCGACGAGCTCACGGAATGCGGAAGTATGGAGTGTATAAAAGCCAGTCGATCGAAGCATGACGAGAGGAAGTGCTCTACATCGAAGCAGTGCACTTCGTTAAATCGCTATTCAGAACATATCGCATCGCTCTTCAGTCTTACTTCGTCACAATGGCCCCAAGCATGCTCACAAGGGGCATCTTGTTCTCCGCAGCAGCAACAATCTCCACCCTCCCATCCGTCCCAGCTCATCCCACCAAACAACCCGACCACTGCCTGACCGACCCCAACTGCGGCCCCATCCCAGGCGAATCACCCATCTACTCCTCCTACACCGGCATCGAAGCCCCCTGGCCTGGCAACACGACTGGTGCCATCCTCCCCACAACAACCACAACCCCTCCCGGCACCGACGACCTTCTGTTCCAAAACCTGCTCTCCGCCGAATGGATAATCTTCTCCTTCTACCAGCAAGGCGTCGAGCGCTTCAATGCCTCGTCCTTCACGGCCGCTGGCTTCCCCAACACCACCTACGCCGCCATCCGCGAGATCCGCAACAACGAGGCCGGACACCTGCGCATCTTCCAGAACCAGATCGGCGGCGCGTCGGTCAAGCCCGGGCCGTGTAGATACGAGTTCCCGTTCGTCGACGCAGCGAGCTACCTCGCGCTGCAGACAGTGATCGAAGTCTCCAGCATGGCGTTCCTCACCGGCCTCGAGCTGCAAGCGCGCTCGGACCTGGCGCGCGGAGCGCTCGTGGCGATCGCTTCCACCGAAACGAGGCACAACACCTGGTCGCTGATCAACAACTGGAAGTCCAGTCCGTTTGCCGGGCCGAGCGACACGTACTTCCCGTACGCGAACCAGATCCTGGACTACACCAACAGCTGGGTCGTGAACGGGTCGTGCCCGGCTGAGAACCCGGTCTATCCGTCTCCGCGGCAAGGGCTGCCGAGGCTGAGCGCTGCTGGAGCGAAGAGCGTGCAGCCCGGTGCGAATGTCACGTTGAGCGTGAGTGGAGGGGAGAAGCCGCTGCGCTTCGAGAAGAACCAGGAGTACTATGCGGTGTTCTTCCATGGCTTGCTCAATGTTTCTGTCCCACTAGACACGCGGACGATGCGCGTCCAGGTGCCGGCGGCTTTAGAGCCGAAGGGAATCTTTGAGGTTGTTCTTGCTACTGAAGAGGGCGCTCCGACTGATGAGAGCGTCGTTGCTGGGCCGTTGGTTTTGCTTGAGGATCCGGCGGAGTTGGGACTGCTGCTGCTTGGTTGAAAAGTCTTGTAGCGAATCTGGGAAACGAAAGGGATAAGAAACTGTGGTACTAGGGCAGACCTGACTTTGTGCTAATACTTCTAAGCGGATGGGCCTGCTTGACTAGAGGATATTTTGTTCATCCGATATGGCGAATGATTATCATGCCTGTGTGAGATATAATCGAGCCCCGAATTCGAGCTCAAACAGTCATACCATCGTGCAGCAATCTCACAATCATCCCTGCATTAGCGCCCTGAGAGCACATACCAGCAACAACATCCTAATAGCTCCCCTGATCGTTCCTACAACATAGCCGTCAGCTCATATCCCTCTCATAGCAAATACCACTTCCATGTCCAAGCCATCACTAGTCAAGCGACAGAATGAAAAAGAAAATAGCCACTCACCAATAAAGCGTCTCATGCTGCACCTCCGGCCCCGTCTGCCTAAACTCCCACCCAAACACCAACTTCACATACATCATAAGCTGGCTCGCCAGCTTAATCTGGCCCACGTCCGTCGGATGATACTGGGGTCCGATATCGTTGTGCTGCAGAATGCCCGTGGTGTTGAAGTAGTATACGTAGCAGGCCGGACATTCCCCTCGGGCGTTGAGCGAGCCGTTGTTGAAATGCCTCACCACGCTCTCGATGTCCGGCGCGAGAGCGCTGTTCTGCGTGTACGTGGCGCTGACGGCGCCGAAGCCGCCCCAGAGGCTTAGCACGATGATCTGCGTGGCGGGCCAGGTGTGGTGGATGGTGGTGATCAGGTCGATGTAGCTCTGCGTGAATTGGGGTGCGGAGATGTTGTTGACTGGGTTGGCGTCGTTGGTGCCGATGTTGATGAGGGTGATGTCGGCGGCGGGGTGGGCGGAGAAGTTCCACGAGGGTGGATTGTCGCCGTAGAGGTCCAGGGCGCGGCCGCCCGTGTCGGAGGTGCGGAGCCATTGGTAGGTTTGGCCGTGCATGTTGTCTGTGAGGATGGGGGAAGTCAGTCGACGGGATGTCTGAAAGAAGGAGACCATCTCGACTCACCGTAGCATCGACTATCATGCAGACAGATCCCGGGGTACGCAGAGATGGTGAACTCCACGTCTCCCAACCCGTACATCAGCCCCCAAGGCGCGCTGCTAATCCCCTCGAGAGTCCCATACTGCCCCGCCGAGAGCGAGTCGCCGATGAACTCCATCGTGCGCGTATAATCCGGGATCTTAACGATCCTCGCATCGTCACCGCCACTGACATGCACGCCCGCAATCTGCACGCCATAAGCCCAGTTGGTAACCCTCACCTCCAGAAATTTCACCTCACTCGCATCTGTCAAATTATACCCCAGCGTGCTAGGCTTGACGAGCAATTGCGTCGAATTAGCGGTGACGTTCGTCAACGACCAGTCCTGCCCATCGAGGCGGTAAGCGAGCAGGACGCCTTGGGACGTATGCTTGCCGAAGCTCAGCGCGACGTTTTCTGCTTGGAAGCCGAATTTCAGGCCTGGCGCGGACCACCAAGAGATGTGTTGGTCGTCCCAGCGGCCTTTGTAGGATAGCTCGGGGGCAGAGGGAGGGTAGGTTCGCCAGGTAGTGTCTGAAGGGCTGATGGCGGGGATTGCAGTGGAGGTATAGTTGTTAGGACGCACTTGGCCATTTTGCAGGATGGTGGCAGAGACTGTGCTTAGCAAAACTGGGGCTAGGAGAGAGGACCACATGATGTTCAGTGAACGAGATCATGGTGATTGTTGGAAGCTACACGAGGTAGGCCTTTTATACTAACGATGAAAGCCGTGCTTTCCACTTACAGGTTGGATAAAGATGCCGATGACCGCTTCCACCGGCGCGCAGTGGAGAACAAGAGAGCATTGGCGGAATATTGATGACGAGATGCCGCTGCAGCGTCCATATGATTAGAGGGGTCAGTGTTGGACTCGCTCAAGGCATTGTTGCAGATTATTGCGGAGGTGTAAGTATGAGATCGTCCAGATGCGGAGCCGGAGAAGCTTCTCCACTGCTGAATTGGGTCATGATGCGCGTCGTCCTTCCTCGATGGCAAATTTCCTTGGACAATGGAAATGTCTGGATAGTGATGATGCGTTGTTGGAGATCAGAAAGAAAGAGTAGATATTATCGAAATGGCCTCGTGCCAATTCTGTGAGGTGAATCGATAGCTGTCAAGACGTTCGCTTCAGACCCGACTTCGAGTCCCGCAAGTGTGCACTGTGACAGTAGATTATACATTTTCACTCTTCTATTAGTCGGTAATATATTTGATGCGTGGGTATCATGGGAATACATGCAACAGACCGATGCTCTCCCTTTTCTCTCATTCTGTTTGCTCGATCCTTTTAGTCTTCGTCGTATCTACCGAGCATCTAGCAAAGGTGCTCCTCGGTCTTCCTGGGACCATCACCAACAGAGGTGATAATCACACGGCTGATGCCCTTCTTCAACGCCTCGACAGCAACCTCGTTGCCCTCGGGAACCTGCACATCGCTCTTGACGGCCTTGTTCTCCCAGCCAATCTTGTCACCCAAGAATGTCTTGAAAGTGCCGGCCACCCGCTCCTCATTCTCGGCAAGGTAGTAGACGACAGCGTTGGGGCCAGCGTCGAAAGTGTAACCGCAGACGACCTTGCCTGCGGCGTCGTTGATGGCGTCGCACAGCCTGACGGCCGCGCGGGAGGTGTCGTTCATGTAGAAGATTGGCGGGGCGGTGTCGAGGCAGGTGGCGTGGAAGTTGTTGGAGTCTTTCATGGAAAGAGTAGCGAAGGCTTCGAAATCGCGGTTGTGGATCGCCTTCTCCATAGCGACCATGCGCTTGGGGACGACGTTGTTGGCGCGCTCTTGGAAGAGGGCAGAAGTGGCGACGGTGGCTTGCATGCCGGTGGTGGAAGAGACATCCTTCTTCTCGGCGCTGGCAACGAGGATGCAGGCGCGCATGTCGGGCCAGTGGCTGGCGGGAGCGACTTCGTATGCCAAGCTGTCACTACCATCCTCCTGTTCACCCTTCTGCCAGCCAGCATAGCCGCCGAACAAACTCCTGCAAGCAGAGCCAGAGCCCTGACGAGCGATCTTGCTGAGGTCGGTGGGAGTAGCGGGGAGCTGGTAGAGATTGGCGATGGCACGGACGAGAGCAGCGAAGCCTGCTGCGCTGGAGGCGAGACCAGCGGCGGTGGGGAAGTTGTTCTCAGAGACGACCTTGAGGTTCAAGTCGGCAAGCTTGGGAAGGCTGTCATCCTTGACCTCGACATCCTTTCGTAGCTGGCGGAGCTCACGGAAGCAGGCTTGGGTGCGGGCGCCAGAGATGTCCTGGTCCTTGCCGTTGAGGGTGAGGGAGTCTTGGGAGAAGGTCGAGCTGCAGGAGGCGGTGGTGTGGGTGCGGAGGTCATCTTGGGAGAGGGTGACGGAGAGGGAGGAGTTGGTGGGGAGGTTGAGTTTGGTGTCACGCTTGCCCCAGTATCTACAGATAGAGGGGTTAGAGTTGGAAGGTTTATGAATGAATGGTGGGATTGTTCATGAATGGCAACGACGTACTTGATGACGGCAATGTTGACGGGGGCGAAAGTGCTCGCGCGGTAGACGTGGTCGGTGGCCATTGTTGTGGTATTGCGGAAGGAGGTGGATGTCGGTGTATGGGAGAGAGATATCAACAATAATGACTATCGTACGTTGTTTGAGGGAAAGTTCCCATCCCACATGAGCCTGAGCCAGCCAGAACCCCTGCGCGGCCCACTATGCAGGGATGCAGGGCAGCGTTGCTCGAGCCGTACCTTAACCATTATTACGTCTGTGCAACCTTTGTAGATTCGCTTATGCATCATCATCCGCGTCCATTTCCATCCAAAGCATCGTTTTTCTCTTTTCTCTTTTTCAGGCAACAACAATGCGCACCGCAGACATGGACCCCGAGGCCAAGTGCCCCGTCGACGACAAGACCCGCCAGAAATGGCTCGAAGCAGCAAAAGCCAAAAAGCAACAGGAACAGGCGCAAACACCACAACCACCAATTCCCTCGTCATCATCATCATCATCATCATCATCATCATCATCCTCCTCCTCTTCCTCCTCACCACCACGCATGCGCCTCCGCCTCCCTCCCAACGCCCGCTTCTCCCTCGACTCCGGCCTGTGGGTACTCCCTCCATCGGACTCCCCCTCCCAACCACAACCCAGCGCATCCGGCCTCGACTCCCACCGCGAAATCTCCACCATCCCCCGCTCCCTCTCCGCCGCCGGCAAGCCCCTCAATGCCGCCGAGCGCGCTGCTCTGCCCTCCAACGCCGAGCGCGACACAGGCCACGACGAGGCCTCCGGGAACTGGATCTACCCCTCGCAAGAAATGTTCTTCAACGCCATGAAGCGCAAGGGCCACGAGGCCCAGGCCCAGGACATGTCCTCCGTCGTGCCCATCCACAACGCCGTCAACGAGCGCGCCTGGAGCGAGATCAAGAAGTGGGAAGAGGGGCAGGGCTCCGAGGCGTGCGGCGGGCCGAAGTTGGTCAGCTTCGCGGGCGACAGCAAGGCGTTGACGCCGAAGGCGAGGTGGAATAACTTCATTGGCTATGCTCTGCCGTTCGATCGACACGATTGGGTGGTGGATCGTTGTGGAAAGCATGTGGATTATGTGATTGACTTCTACTCTGGGAAGGGAGAGGGTCTGATGGGGAAAGGCTTGAACTTTTATTTGGACGTTAGGCCGAAGTTGAACAGTTGGGAGGGCGTGAGAATGAGAGCGAGCAGGATTCTTGGTTTGTGAGGAAGCATTTGTCCAAGAAACGGGAGATTTAAGGGTCGATATGGGGGGAGCGTGCGAGGACAGAGCAGGATCAGCCAGTGATGCACTTCTTGCCACAGGCCGGTCTTGACCATACTGGTAGGACGCTACAATGCGCAACTTCAGCCTGCGACCCATGCGACGAAAATTCCGGATCCGCATCTGCAATGATGCTGCACAGCCCAACTCTGAAGGCTTCCAGTTCCAACAAACATGAAGGACACCAAGCTGGACTACGACTGATGGCGACCCGTGGAAGCCCAGCCAAATTTTGACACAAACGTCAAACGCGTGTCACTCTTCTGGTCAAGACCGCCGACAGCATTGCAACAACTTGACGTTCTTCAGAATCCAACGAACAAACTCTTTCTGGGTGTCTTTCCAGAGCCACTAAGCACTGCCCTCCACTCTCAAACTTCAAGTCCCCAAGCGCCAGCCTCATTCCCGCTCTGGTCACCAGCCCTATAGACTTTCGAACCAGACACCACTGTAAGAATACCACGCAGCTCTGTATCATAATTGTACAATCAAAGCCCCTGTCTCCAAAGTCTCCTCTTCACGGGGTTGACCCAATTTTTGGGTGTCCGTGAGCAGTAAGTCATCACTGTAGGACTCCTCCGCCGAAGAAGAAGGAGCATCGTCTTCACTGAGTGAATATTATGATGACGGCCGACGTTGTCCCTAACTAACCATAACCGAGGGCCCGAAGGCGGAAAGTGCATGATCGAGCATACCTCACGTTCTCACTATATATGCGAAACAATGTGCTGACCGCGTTCTCATGCCCTGACTAGCGCATCGACATATGATCTCGACGCTATTGCCGCGCAGCAGGAATATCAGGTGGGCAAGAATCTAGGAGGCATAGCATCTTTTCGTGATTAAATTCAAATTGGTAGACAGATGTACCTTGTGTAATTGCTCGATCCCGCAAGGCAAGGAGTACGTTCTTGTATGCAACATTCATTCCATTCGATGGTCGTTGATAATTCATCGTTGCCGATCGCCACTCTACATTGTAAGTAGAAAACCGAATTCTTCTTCTTTTAGGTCCCTCCTTGTCGTCGAAAAAAAGAAAACCACTATGTGAGCCATCCCATGCATGCAAAACCCAGTCCGGTCCAAGACCATTTCACCACCCTGCCCAAAACGCCACTTCCCAACACTGAACACCCCTCACCCTCACAACTGCACGTCATTATTCACCAACCTGACCTCCTCGCCGGGCTTGAACGCCGGCAAGCCGATGTACGGGCACCCATCACAGCGGAATGCATCGCCCAGCGCGCAATTGCCGCACGAGCCCACTTTGCCCTGCACCGTAAAGTCCACTTCCGCCAGGTCCTCGGCCTGCAGTTTGGCCAGGTTGGAGTCTGCTTGCGCGCGCTTGGCGGCGTCTTCGGCGTTGAGGCGCTCCGCGAGACCGCAGCTGCAGTCCTTGCAGGCACGGCGGCGCTTGGTGTTGGGGAGGCATGCTTCGGCTGTAGGGATGTTGTTGTTAGCTTAGCTCAGAGTGAAACGAGAGGGATCAAACATACGGATGTTCAACGGCTTCATCCTGTCCTCCTCCGTCAGCAGAGAGTCCGGATCGATCCTCTCCGCGCGCGCCAGCTCCGCGTTGCTCGGAATCTCAAAGTCCTCGTCCTCGTCATCGTAGTCCATGCCGAAGTCGTCCCCGAGCTCCACGAACCCGACGCCCGCAGGCGTGGCCTTCACGGGGCCGCTGGTAGAAATGTCCACGCTCTTCCGCTTCGCGGTGTTGACGGCCTCGACGGCGTTCGCGGGAACGGCGGCCGCGTCTGCTTTCTTGTTCTTGCGCCCGAAACTCAGCTTGACGGTCTGCTCGGCGGCTTGCTTGGGCTTGAGCAAAGCGCCATTGCCGTCTGCTACGAGCCCTGCTAGCACGCCCTCTGTGACCTCCGAGCCTTGCAGCGCTCCGCTCTGTGCGCTCAAGCGGCCGTCTGCCTTGAGCGAGGGTACCACTTTCTCCACGACGCCGCGGTCGAGAGTGTGTGTGCGCACGCCGTCGGCATCGGTGAGGAGCATTACTACATCGTAGGTTTCGGCGGGTAGCGAGACGAGGCCTAGGGCTAAGCGGTCGAGCATTTGGATGTCGGTGGCGGATCGGTCATGGGCGGCGAGGATACTTGTGAGGGCTTCGGGGTGGGCGGAGAGAGAGGGCGGTGCGAGGAGGAGGGTCCGTTGCTGTTGCTGTTGCTGTTGTGAGATTGTGGAGGAGGGCATTTCGAAGTCGGAGGTGGTGTCTATTGTGAATGAAGGCGCCATGGTTGCTGTGACTGATTGATCGAGTGCGTGCTTGGTGAATTGGTCGTTCGTGCGGTTTGTGCTATGTTGCGAGTAAGTAAGTAGGAAAGGTGGTCGAGAAAGAGAAAGAGTAGTAGCAGGGATGAGTCGCCGATGTTTTGGGCAGCGGCGAGCAATTGATATCTAATAAAGCGATCAGATTACGGATTACTCTGCGCGGGCTATCATAGGATGACGAAACTTTGGCGAAAAGACCCCTCACTTCTTAGGCACTCAGACTTGCGCAGGGGCCGTCCTCGGAGATGGTGGGAACTTCTCTCCTTCTCTCCAGAATTGGATTGCAAATCCAGAGAGCTAGAGCCCAGCCCCCGCCGAGATAGCGCCTTTGCATACAAGAGACAAACATTCGGATACACCATATTACCAATCAACTATGAATTATCGCTTCCCTAACGTCAATTTAATATACTACATTCTGGATGTTGTGCTTGCTTGACTGGTTGGCCAGTGAAACAACACTTGGTGCTCGATGATTTGCAAAAAAAAAAGTGCTCTATAAGTATATTAGAAAGTCTATATGTAGCTTGGACACCATGTCTCTCTAATAACTCCCCTCGTCTGCTAACGAGGAACGGACGGGGTATAACTCCTGGCAACACCAGAAAAGCTCACTCAAACATGCAAATACAAACAGAGGCTGCCAACTCGCAGCCTGGACACCGCATCGTGGCGGCGGCTAACATGGTATCCTTTCTTCCTGCTCATCTTACAAAGACCATTCATCGTCCCGCACTGCAATCAAGACAATCTACTCAGTCCTCTTGAAAACGATACGGGCGTCCTCGCCAGTAGCGAAAGGCACGCCCAGCTCGAACAGCTGGGTAATGACCCTCGAGAAGTCGGCGAAGAAAGCGTCCTGGTCCTTGGCGTAGCGCTCGACGACGGGGCGGAAGACCTTGTCTTTGACGAGCGCCATGTCGGTGGGCAGCATCATGATGCTCTTGGTCTTGTTGTCCTCGAACTGCACGGGGCCGGCCCACTTGCGGTGCTGCCAGCGCTCGCTTAGGAGAAGCTTGAAGTAGTCGTTTGTGAGGGTGATGGGCGAGAAGGTCCAGGGGCCCTCGAAGCCGGAGCGGTCGGTGTGGCAGCGGCCGAGCGCGTGGGCGCCCGAGAGGGTGACGATGTCCTGGTCGTTGAAGCCCATGCGGTGGAAGATGGCGCGCAGGTGGTCGTTGCCCTGCGAGGCGTCGGGCAAGCGGCCATCGGGGGTGCAGTAGCTGATGTCGCGGTCAGCACGGCCGGGGCGCCACTGGATGTCGGGGCCACCCATCTCCTGGATGGCGCAGGCGGCGGCGAGGGTCCAGAGGTCGGAGTAGGAGATCCAAGGGAAGGCCTTCTTCACGGGCTCGAGGAAGTCGCGGGCAGCAACGAGGCCAGCGTTGGCGCCGTGGTCGCCCTCAGGAGGGAAACGCATAGTGGCACCATTGGAGCCGCCGGTGCCGGTCTCCTTGTCGTAGGTGCCAGAAGCGT
This sequence comes from Cladosporium sp. BSL10, assembly GCA_001553865.1. Classification (NCBI taxonomy): domain Eukaryota; kingdom Fungi; phylum Ascomycota; class Dothideomycetes; order Cladosporiales; family Cladosporiaceae; genus Cladosporium; species Cladosporium sp. BSL10. The sequence continues at coordinate 36,186 of LJJI01000173.1, forward strand.
GCCAGCCGAGACGGAGAAGGACAGGGCCGTAGGAGCCATCGTCGTACTCGTTCTCGTCAATAAGCTTCTGAGCGATGAAGTCGTAGACCTTCTGGTAGTCCTGGTTGGTGGGAGAGAAAGTGGCGGCGCCCTTCTGGCCCTGTGCGGTGCTGTTCTGCTTGAGAGCCTCGTTGCCGCCGAGAGTGTAGTAGCCAAGGCCGGCAAGGGCGACAGCAGCGATACCACCGATCAGGGCGGTGTTGCTGCCACCAGAGGGCTTGGGAGCCTCACTGGCGTAGCCACGGCGAGCCTGGCGCTGGAAGGCCTGGCGAGGGACGGCGACGCGGCGGGCAGCAGGCCTCATGGTAGAGGCCAGGGGAGTGGCGCGGAGGGCGCGAGTGGCCATCTTAGCGGTAGCAGCCATTGTGTGTGTGTAGAGTAGAGATGACTGAAAGAAAGAAACGGGTATCAAGAGAGAGTGTGTGTGGGTAAAGGCAAGACGAAGGAGATGGACAAGTAGGACGTGGTCAGCAAAATAAAGGACGCTCTTCGGCAATGGAGCGAGGGCACGATTAGCAAACGGCGACTCTTACTAGTAAAGCTGCACGGTCCCGAGATAGACAGGCAATGGCGCGACGAGACTCGTGTTTTCGCCGTCCGGACACCAAAATGGGCTGGCGACGAGGATGGCGAAAGCGTTTGAAGGGACGGACCCACTACACTTATCGCACAATCGCCGTCAGCGATCGAGGCATCCGGCCAAGGCATCTCTTCATCGGTGTTGTTGCGCTAAGTCAAATGTTCAGTTGTGATGGTGTTTCATAGCTCGTGCAATACATCAGGAGTGATGGCTTTGTTCGTACAGCGATCTTTCATGAGCTGATGTCGCTCAAGGAGAGCTCCTGCAGAGATATCATCATCCCACACTCCACGCTAGCGCCCTCTCGGTTACTCATGCAGTCTCTCATTGGTCGCCGCCCTGCGGCTCAACCAGACTTCGTCAGCCCTATGGCTCGCCGATGTATTCCATTTTGGGAATTTTGACTGCGAGCCGTCGTCCACCGAAGCCGAAGAACATTCTCAGCCGCCCGCATGCTTCAGTCGCAACGGCACGTGATGTGTGGGAAGTGATAAATCCATCTTGGAAGCAGCTTCCATTCGCACATCATATGAGACCCGAAGTGGCTGTCGTCTGATGCCTCCCGATATCCGGGCCCTACGCTCCAATGGAAGCCACCAACTTCGATCACTTGTGAGAAGATATCGACAATGAGATCTAGCAGTAGGAGGTAGGAGGCAATACACTCAATCGATGGACTATAGATGCCATGATACTAGGTTTGAGCTACCATCCCAATCACCAAGCACTCAAGCTGCACAAAGCCCAGGCACCTTCTGCGCCCCGACACCCACCAGCCCATCAAAGTACCCCAGCACAGTCTCCAAAGGAATCATATCCATGTCTCCAAAAGCAGGGTGTGAAGACCGTAATACCTGTCCGCCCCACAACACGCGCAGGAATTTACACCCGCTGTCTTTCTTACTGTACAACTCGAAGACTACCTCGGCACCCATGCCTGGCCACACCATTTTGGACAGCTGCAGGATGGACAAAAGCCTCGAAATCGACCCGTCGTGCGCAACGTTGTGGCGGTAAATCGGTCCACCAGCAGCAGGACCGGCAGGGCCAGGAGGGCCAGGATCTGTCCGCTTGCTCGCAGCATTGCGCAAATGCTGCGCCAGCTCGGCGATCCAGATGCCATAGCCGCTCGTGCTGGCCGCCAGCGACTGCGGCGCGTCGCGGTAGATGAACGAGTACTCGTACTGGCCTAGTCTGAAGACCTCCTCTGCCTGCGCCGTGGTGACGCAGTCGGCTGTGTTGTTGATGTTGCATGGCAGGGGCTTGGCGTGGCAGAGGCGCGCAGACAGGTTGTCGTAGTAGTGGTCGAAGGAAGCGTGCCAGCCTGAATTCGAAGGGGAGACGCCGGAGAGGGCATCAAGGCGTGCGAAGAGGGGAGCTGCGGCGTTGAGGTGAGCCAGCCAGGCTGGGCTGGAAGACCCGGAGCCGAAGGAGCTGAAGAGGGATTTGGAGGCCGGGCAGCTGTAGGCTGGTTCGAGGGAGTCGATGGAGGCGGCTTGGATGAGCAGAGGGACATTCTGATTGACGCGGGAAGGGTACATGCCTGCGATGAGCATGCTGGCGACTTGGCTGGTGATGACGTTATTTGTTACGCGGTAGGTAACTGCTTTGGGGTCGTAGTCTGCCGGCAGGAAGTGGAGCAGGTCATGGTAGACGCTCTTGAGATCGACTCCGTGCTGGTGACTGTCGTCAAGACCACCTCTGGTGATTTGAGGAAATTGGCATGAGCCGTTGAAGCCTTGTGGCGCAAGAGGGTTGGACGGCGAAGTGAAGACACTCCAGTAGGTATCAGCAGAGCGATTGCCAGACGGGTTCATTGGTTCGCCTCCGTAGAAAAGACCTTCATCGTCGCAGTACCAGGGATAGCTCTCTACGGGGAAGGTGTTGGAGGCGTAGGGTGTACGCTTGTGGTGGCGATGGACCACCTCGACGTACTCGAGCTTATAGCTGGAATCCTTGACTCGAGGGTACGTCTTCGGGTTGACATGAGGCATGTTGCACCAGTTGTAGGTGTCCAAAGGTCCCTGGCTAGAGTTGAAGATAAAGCCATAGGTGCCAGTGCCATTGATGGCGGAGGAGAGACTGTTGACCTGCGATTGCGCTGGTGCGTGCCAGCTGAGGTCTACAGTCTGATTCCTGGTGTTGCACACCGGACCATTGCCAGATCCAGATTTGCCGTGTGCGGTCACGAGATGAAGAGACGAAAGTGCCGCGATTAACGATTGAGGCGGACTGGAGTAGCGCATGATGGCGGTGATTGCTTGCTGGAAAGCGAACACAACGACAAGGAAGAACAGCAAGGCTTTATACGACGGCAGCCATTGCGACATGCTTCACAATCTCCACCAAGAAGTCGAAGATGGATATTCCAATCTCAATTCCTTGATGGGCGACCAAGGATGAGTGGAGCTGTTGACGATAGTCGTTGGTGATATGGACCCTTGAAGTCGCGCGTGCTGGATTCTGCGGCGATCATTGGTGGCTGTTGGGTATACCGCGACCACATTCTCCCTTAACCTTTAATACGGTGGACCTTCTACATCTGAACACGATGTATAGACTCTGGAGGATGGGTTTTGGACGTTGAGATAGTCTTCGAAAGACGATCAATTTAGCCGCCAGGTAATCAAGCATGCATGTCGATCCACGTGCGTTCACCAAAAGGCAAATCGAAGACCATGTCTGGAACCCTAACCCTTAGTCAATGTATAAAGAAAGATTGGAACAATTGAACTACTATCCATACATGTGCTTGTCTCGGGTACATCTACATGTATACTACGTCCGTTCTGACAATGCAATGATGGAACCATTGACCAATATCAGCCGCTTGACGTTCGTCTTAGCGAACAAGTGATCCTAGCAATCCACGAGGCTGAGTGTGTACTGTGTGTAGAAACCAGAAATCGCTCACACGTGCGCGACTCCACAGCAGTAGCCGCCAAACCGTTCACAGTCCCGTGCACTCTTATAACATGAACGGTAAATCGACTTTCGACGACTGTAAATGGAATATCCGAACAGTTGCTTGGCATGTCTGGAAATGCCGCGTGGGCAGCGGAGCAGTCGGGTAGTTACGAGATAGAGCTTTCTGGTAGGTATCCGAACATTCAAAATCCGAATTGATCACTTCAACCTCTTCATTCGAGAAAACTGTGAAATCGATATTTCTATGTCGCTTCCAGACGGGACTCAACTTTCTATCCCCCACCATAATTGTGGCAGCTCTGTATCATCTTGTCAACTTGACGCCACTGACCATATGCCGATGGAAGCTCGGTAACCTCGCCGTGAGATGGTGCGTATGCCGTCATCGCCATCAGAAACAAAAGATTGGAACGTCTGCACCGTCTCGGTCAACCACAACGCTTCGAAGAGGAGTCTTCCGACTTGGCACAGTCTTTAGTGGCTTGGTATACCATGCACGACTCAAAATCCAACCTCTGCAAGGTCACCTCCCGGATTTTCTCCTCATATTACTCCGCACTTCGTCTCCGCAACTGGTTGCCATGTGGGCTTCTGTAGTACCGTACCATGAGCTAGAAAAGCAGAAGTTGACGAAAACCCTAGTGCCAAGGTCTGGCTCTGTCATGCGCTGTGGTATACCGGTAGTTGATTTTCGGACACCACCCGTGTAAGTCAAAAATGTAGGTATAAAATGTAAGGGCAGTTCCGGATAGAGGCAACTGCCATCCCCTCTCATACAGGCCTCGCAACCATGGGTCTCAGCACATCTATTGGACGTTCACGACTCGTCGTTTCGCTCGTTACAGCTGCTTCTCTCATCTCGACGTCGACATGTCTCCCAGGTCTTCGCGAAGCATCTCACACACCGTTGGTCCAAGCGAGATCCGTCCAGACCAACGAGACAGTGCTGCCCTACCAGAATGCTTCTCTGTGCATCGATGAACGCGTGGAGGATCTTCTTGCTCGCATGACCCTCGAGGAGAAAGCCGGTCAGCTCTTCCACACTCAACTCCAGCAAGGTCCCAACGGCACACTGGACCCGGGCAACGCTACCGCTTTTCGCAACAGTACAGAGAACATGGTTGCTGAGAAGCTGATGACACACTTCAACCTTGTTGGTGAAGTGCAAGACGTCGGTGTCGTTGCTGGCTGGTACAACCGAGTGCAGGAGCTGGCTCTGTCGACTCGTCTTGGAATTCCTATTACATTGTCTTCCGACCCTAGACACTCATTCACAGTACGTTAGATTCTCCATCTTTCTGGAGCTCAGGTGGAGCAGATCTGTTATAGACCGGAAATGGGTTCGATGCATGACAATTTTGCTGACCTTTCATCACAGGACAACGTCGGCACAGGATTTTCTGCAAATGAATTCTCGCAATGGCCCGAGTCTTTAGGTCTGGCGGCTTTGAGAGACCCAGAACTTGTCCAGACCTTCGGAGAGATTGCGAGAGAAGAGTACAAAGCCATTGGTGTGCGCTCAGCTCTGCACCCTCAGATCGACCTCGCAACAGAGCCCCGATGGTCGAGAATTTCCAACACTATGGGCGAGGACGCAAACCTTACAAGCGAGCTCGTAGTCGCCTACATCAAGGGCTTCCAAGGCGAAAAGCTGGGCCGCCACTCTGTGACCACCGTAACGAAGCACTTCCCCGGCGGCGGTGCTATGGAAGATGGCGAAGACTCGCATTTCACATATGGCAAGAACGCAACCTACCCTGGCGATAACTTTGAGCACCACCTCATTCCCTTCAGAGCAGCCATTGCTGCCGGCGCGAGACAGATCATGCCCTATTACTCCCGTCCCATCGGCACTGAGTACGAGGAAGTCGGCTTCGGATTCAACAAGGGCATTATCACCGATCTATTGAAAGGAGAGTTGGGCTTCGAAGGCATCGTCGTCTCGGACTGGGGTCTCATCACCGACACCTACATCGCGGGCCAGGAAATGCCCGCTCGCGCCTGGGGAGTCGAGTCTTTGAGCGAGCTTGAGCGTGCTGCGCGCGTCTTAGACGCCGGTGTCGACCAATTTGGTGGTGAACAAAGACCCGAGCTTATCATTGAGCTTGTAGAGACCGGTCGCATCGAAGCGTCCCGTCTTGATCACTCCGTACGTCTTCTTCTACGTGAGAAGTTCACCTTGGGTCTCTTCGAGCAGCCGTTCGTCGATGTCGAAGACGCGAAGCGCATTGTCGGTAACTCTTACTTTGTCCGTCTTGGAGCTGAGGCCCAGCGCAAGGCTTACACTCTCCTCACCAACAAGGACAACATCCTTCCCATCTCTCCGGACGCCAGATCGACCAAGTTCTACGTCGAGGGCTTCAACTCCACCCTCCTCACGTCCCGAGGCATGACTGTCGTCGAGACCCCCGAAGAAGCCGACCTCGCGCTCCTTCGTCTCCAAACGCCCTACGAACCTCGCCCCGGCGGCTTCGAAAAGAACTACCACTCCGGTTCTCTCGCCTACAACGAGACCGAGCAAGCACGTCAGGCTAAGATCTACGCTGCCGTCCCGACGATCGTTGACATGTACCTCGAGCGCCCTGCTGTCATTCCTGAGATTGCTGAGAATGCTGCTGCATTACTTGGAAGCTACGGCAGCAGTCCCGCTGCTTTCTTGGATGTTGTCTTCAGCTTTGAGGGTGCTGCGCCAATGGGAAAGTTGCCATTCGACTTGCCCAGGAGCATGGCGGCGGTTGAGGCCAGCAAGGAGGACGTGCCATTTGACACTGAGAACCCTGTGTTCAAATTCGGGCACGGTTTGAGCTATGAGGAGGCTTGCTCGTAGATAACCTTAATCGATACGTGGGACGAGTATGATAATGTGTCTGTACGTTTTCATTCTGAACTGGGAGCTACTGCATAAGTCATGCCTGAACGCTGTTTCATCCCTACTGGCAGATCCTCAAAGTGCTGTGAGAAAACACCACCTAACAGCTTGCTGTCGTGACCTCTCAACCGTATCGTATCAAATGTTCTCCTCGCTTCCAAGATACCCCGTCCCAACTCCGTGGACGCACGCCCAAGATATCGTCGAAGCCAAGTCATCTTGTCCCTTCCCTTCGCACGCGTCCTTCTCCATACCCCATGGACAAGTACGCCTGCTCCGGAGCTTCTCAACCCCAGCGCTCCTAAACGCCTGCGTAAGTCAAATCGTCCGAATGCCTTCACTTCAAAACCGCAGAGACTCCACCAGGACCATCCCTCTCGAGAAACTCGCAGATCTGCTTCAAAGCATACCAGCGAATGCACAATTCCGCAAGCTCGAAACCCTCGACTCGCTTCTGACCCCCAGCGTGCCCAATGGCGCCAGACGGCCCGGGATAATGCGTCACCTTCCAAGCCTCATACCCATCGATGAACATCGTCAGCAACTCCTTGTGTCTAGCCTCGTAGCTCGCCATCTGCTTCTTGGCGAACTTGAGTTACAACTCGCGGCTCTCTCCGCGGATAGTCTGGTTGGTTTGGAGAATTGCAGGAACGCGCGGGCGGTAGGTGTACAGCTCTCGAGGGGTGCTGAGGTTGGAGAGAGAGCTCCACATGCCCCATCTGGTCATGCGGTCTGTCTTTTGGTCGATGGTGTAGATTTTGTTTCCGAGGAAGAGACGGCGCCAGAGCTGGAAGAGGGATTCACCCGACTCTGACTCTGTTCGCTGGAAGCTTTGCAAGGCGTCTTCGCGGACAAAGTGCTCGAAGATGTCGAGGCGGAGTTCGGTTGGTAGGCGCATGAGAGAGTTCTGCGCCATCGGGTCTTCGGTCGGGAGAGAGGAGTCTTTTGTCGGAGTGGCCATTGTTTAGGTGTATGGCTTTGTCTTTGTATGTGTTCTGGGCTTTTGTTGGATTAGAGAAGAGCGTTCGAGTCCAGGTCGATCGCTGTAGATTCTATGAGCTGGACTTGTGGCTTTGATATATTTCCTGGATCTGGAGGCTGTGTGGTCAATGAGAATCGATCGGGTGGAGACTATGGCTTATGAGGTGCTGCATGTGACATAGGAGCGAGGCAAAGTGAACGTCAGGTGTCGGCCGCCGCAACTCTGAGCGCGTAAGTGTTTCGCTACCCTTCACCTTTGGATCAGTCTGAACGATGAATCGTTGGTTTGCGTCTCAGAGGATGGCGATAGAGTGCCATCGGTTGCCTGATCGAGTTCTTGGCTTCGGCATGTATGACCTCTTGTAGACATTTACGGATCTACGTCAGCCCTGTCAAGGCAAAGAATACATCTTAAGGGTAGAAAGCATCCGTTTCAACAGTTAAGGTTGACGCTCTGCAACTTCTGTTGGTCAGTGATTGGAAACCATCGAGTCCGCGTCTGAGTGAGGCCGTCAGCAGCCACCTACACGTCCACTGCCCTCACAAACAGCCTGCAACGCGCCACGACCTTTTGACAGATCAAGTCGCGACCCAAAAAGCACCATCGACTCCGTCCATCGTCCACACGTCCACTGGCATCACTGCATACCACGCGACACGACCACCGACTTCGTCACTCATTCATGCACTCGCACAACGCGACGCGATACCATGGAACCAGCATATAACACCCGTGCGAAAGTCGTCTATCGCAAGTGCCATTCCTTGCGTCTTCCAGCTGAGCTCAGGAACATGTAAGCCTGCAGAAGATGGGACCTAACGACGTCGAAGACTCGAAGGTAACTTCAACCCGTTCCATGTTAGGATATATGAGCTGGCACTTGTTGCAGAAGGGCCGCTCTATCTTGGCTTCTTCAACAAGCATTTTCCAAAAGACACTCCTTTGCTGAGCACATGCAAGCAAATGCAGCGGCGTCCACGGAAAGAACCGTGTTCAGATCAGTGTGTTCAACTAGAACGTTACCAGAGTCACCGACTGTGTGAGGCTCTCCCCGCCCCGCGTGGCCTTCCAAGAGCACTCGGAGTTGTTCGTGACCACGGTGTCGGGAAGTCACGCGAATAACCAGTTGGGGGGAGAAATCTGGACGAATCTGCTCATCTGGACCAGCCTGTATCGTCTAGGCCGATGCCGTCGCATGGGCTGTGGGCCGAATGATCGAACAGGTAAGACCGTTTTCCCTCTCTGCGCACGAATCATTCTCTACATGGTACGATTCACCGGCCCTACCACAAGGCATCATTGCTTCGCTTTGAGCGATGACTCTCTCAACAAATGGTGAATCAATGGCTTTAGCGTTTGCGGCTGTAACGGCAGGATGGAGACAAAAATGTGCTAGAAGAATCGCATTCCCACATTGCCATGGTGGCGGCACAGAAAGATTGCCCGCGGAGGCTCTGAGCTTGGCACGAAACATATGGGAATTGAAGCGCCGTACGGGCTTTGGGCACTAAGGCAAGAGCTGCAGCGAGGACAAACCAAGATGCATTCGAAGCCTGCGCTTTGTCAGTCGCCTTTAAAGTTGGCCATGCTCCAAGACATTGCGAAGGACCCAGTCGTGCTAAACGCCGTATTGACTCTCGACATGAGTGACGAGAATTGGGAAGTTTCACCGCCCCTCATAAGTGCAATCTTCAAAAGGTCCATAAAGCCGTTCCTCCTCTTCCGCAGTCAACTGCCCATCCGTCTCCCTGAGTACCCCGTCTACATGCCGCTGCGACTTGACAAAGTCCTCGCATATGTCGCCTTCTGCTGCCAGATAGCATCCTAATCGAAAAGAGGCGATCTCGAATGACATACGCACTTCTGCATTCGTTGCTTGAGCTGCTTCGTCCTCGGTGAGCAGTTCTTTGACTACCACCAGCACGGTGTCATCCCGGAGTGTCCGGTCATCGATGATAACGAATGATTCGTAGTCGATGTTTGAGCCGGCTTCGCGCATTGCTCGGAGTAGAAGCCAACATTCGTCGGCTGACTTGTTCTTGAACGATGAGTTTGCTTCGCTGGGAGTGTTTTCGCCTACGTCGTTCTTCGTAGCGTAAATTGTGGATGGCTTGTCTGCGAAGACGAAATTATGGTCCAGCTGGTCCGCGTAATCAATATTGACAAGCAGGAAACGGTCTTTGAACTGGTGGGGAAAGTCAGCTTGGTGGGGAGAGAATGTAAATCCCACTCATCGTGGCCAAGATGTTGTATTGTTACCTCCTCACTGACATCCGTGACGCAACATACAGGCGTTAGTTGACCCTGTATGAGTAGCCTTGGCATCTTGTGAAGTTTGGTCTGCTCTGTAGGGCTGCGCTTTACTGTATACTAAGGGATGGAAGATATGTGCCTGTGTGTGAAGTCAGCCGCGAAACCAAACGAAAAGTTGGCGGAGATTATGCAGGTAACACGTGAGTGCTACATCAGAGGCTGATTCAATGCATCGTAGACGAATATCACTGATTGATGCGGGATTGCCTCTGCGTATCCGGACCTGTTACAGTATCATTTTTATAGTAACATCGCTACTCTATGCAAATGTTCCATCAATGTTGACAGATATTGGGGACATCTATCTCAAAGGTCTTTATGAGGGACGCAGTCGTGCTAAAAAGGTCATGGGATGTAAATGACGAGTGGTGGTCAGTTCGCCGCCGCCCTTGAATGGCTGTATAGATTGCATTCCAGCAAGCGCATCTCAGTCTGTTCAAGTCCAAGATAACGCTCCACGGATTTGCACTAGAGATAACGTTACAGCTCTCGCAGCTGTCGGGGGAGACCTGAATGCTACCCTTGCAGCTTGACGTGCATTCGCACGTGGAGACCAATACCACGCGAGAGGCTGTGCATGGCGCGGACCATGCAGCAGTCACCTGCACAGCACGAAAACGACGTAGCCAGTCCAATATAAACTTTGGCCGAGGTAGAAGTCTGCTTAAATTCGGCGTGCATCGACCCGACGGAGAAAACCATGTCATGTTGGAGAGAGATACAGGCTTGACAGGATCGTCGACAACTTAGACCACCTTGGCGGACGACATGCCCCCACATCCCCGCACGAGGTGGAGCCGACGGCCATTGAGAATATATTGAGCGTATCGGTAAGAGGTTGGTATGTTTGTTTTTTTCGCCATTGTGATTGTTGTTTTGAGAAAAATGGCAGTGTTTACGATGAAGTCGGTCCTCTGTGCTGCTGCGCTTGCAGTCACTTCGGTGAAAGCCGCTGCCTTGTCACCGCACCCACGGGACATGACATATTTGCCTCGGAGAGCAGCAAACGAATCTACTTCTGGATGGCCGTATGGACCTTTCAGCACCGATGGTCGCGACATCGTCAACTCCAAGGGCGAAGCTGTCACCTGGACTGGTATTAACTGGCCTGGCTCTGGTACGTCGAGTATGGCCCCAAGCACAATGCAATACACTAACGAACATGACAGGCGAGACAATGGTTCCCGAGGGTTTGGAATGGCAATCGGTGGAAGAGATTGTCGACAGGATCGCAAGCATTGGCTTCAATTTCGTTCGTCTGTGGGTACTTACGGCCTGGATCACCCACCAATGACTTCACACTGACACTTTGCTAGGACCTATGCGATCGAGATGGTTGACCAAATTTACGAACGTGAGGGCGAAGATATCCCGCTCGAAGTCGCCATGATCAACGCCTTGGGCTACGCCAATGGTACTCGCGTGACCAAGGAAATCATCGAAAAGAACCCTGGCTGGACTAAGGATACCACCCGTTTCGAGATCTGGAACGACATTACCAAGGCAGCAGCCGCCAAGAACATCGTTGTGCACCCCGATGTCCACATCTCCAAGGCTCAATGGTGCTGCAGCTCTAAAGGTGAGCCATCCAGAAAGGCATAGCAGATGACAAAGAGCTTCATTGACCAAACCTTTCAGATGGCAACTCTTGGTTCGGCGATATCCAATTCGACACCGAGAAGTGGGTCAGAGGTCTTCGCTACATGGCCGACTGGGCCAAGGGCCACTCCAACGTCGTCTCCATGTCCCTCCACAACGAGCTCCGTCGCTCTCTCAACGACACCACTCTTGAATACAACTGGGTCAACTTGGTCGGCAACTACACCGCCGCGACCGATGCGATCCACGAAGTCAACTCCGACATCCTCGTCTCGTGGTCTGGCATGCAGTTTGACCAGGATCTGTCCGCCTTGACATCCGGCCTTAACCTCAACGTCGCTCCATGCTACAAGTGTGACGCCATCCGCGACGGAGCTCGTCGCGAGCCGATCATCTTCGACCTCGCGGAGCACCCCTGGGCCAACAAGGTCTTCTACGAGCTTCACATGTACTCCATGTCTGAGGACCAGGATACCGGCGATTGCGATATCATCAAAGCCCAGCTGTACCGCAACGGCTTCAACGCTCTCGGTATTCAGAAGCCCGAAGCATGCGACATCATCGACGACTGCCCTGAAGCTGTTCGCGAAACTCCCGTTGTGATGACCGAGTTTGGATGGGCGCAAGACGTCACTCTTCTGAACGACACCCTGCAGAACTGCATCAAGGAGTTCACTTTGGAAAACAACATCGGCTGGGCAGTGTGGTCCTTGGCAGGATCTTACAGGATTAGGTCCGGAGGCCAGGATGTGGACGATACCTGGGCACTGCTGAACCACGAGTGGGATGACTGGAGGTTCCCCGAAGGTGTTCAGGAGTGGTGGCAGCCGTGGATCGAGGACATGCACAAGTCGGAGTAAAGTGAATGCCACAACACTGTTGTTAGCACTCCGCTGCTTCTATGTTTATAGTAGTATAGTAGTATAATGATCCATCTGCTGAACACAATTCCCAGAAGATAGATTTTCACCTCTCGGCAGGAACGCCGAATTGCTGCAACAACTGCATCGGACCGATGCGTAGCCATTCTTCGTACTGTGCTTCCGACGAGCACCAGACGTCTCCAGTCATGCCTGCGGCATTTGCATCGATCCCATCGATGTTCGCTGTCCTTCTGGGGATCACGATCATATGGTGATGGTACAGGATCATGTTGTAAGGCTGATCCGGCTTCAGGTTCAATTCTTGCCGGAGAGTCGCAAACAGCTGCTGCAAGGATTCGCCATCAGGGTTCACGGGTAAAGCCCCTGCAGACAAGCGAAACGGAACAGCCTCCAGACCCGACGTGACTGTGCGAACATCAATACAAATTCATCGACGCAACACATGGCCTGGCCTGGCTACGCACCTTGAGCACGCTCTTGTGCGCCTTGCAGCAAAGACTCCAGACCAGAGTGGCCAGCCCTCGGAATGACCTGCATATGCTTGTGATTCAAAGACGCTCCAGCATCCTTCCCGCCATTGAAAATGACCATGTACCGGGCTCCCAAAGCCGTCAGCGCAAGCCAAGCAGCCTGGAAATCGTACGCGTTCAAAAGCTCATCTTGGTTCTCAAACTCGACGGTGTGCAGGACCATCTGCGGCCGGACTGCACAGTACTTGTTCAGGATCAATTTGTGGCGCGTGCCGAACAGCCCGAGCGTGAAATCCTCGCTGTCGCCTGTGAATGCTGGCGCTCGTTTCTTGGTGCCGGCAGTCCTGGGTTTTCTGGTCAGGCCGTCAGCCACGTAGAACTGGAACTTGGATTGTGTTAGTTCCAATGGTTGCAGTTCAGAGGGTTTTGTATATTGGTACATCAAATGGACTGGCAGAAACATAGCGAGGAGTGGAATCCTGCCAGATGACTTCTCCTTGCTTTACGAGCTTGTCAAACCGCGACAACACAAGTTCGCTGAGCTCCTTGTCCCGGGCTATTGTCATTGTGTAACTGCAGGCTTGGGTGATGCTGACTTTTGCATGCGAGTGATTTCAAACGCAGAAGGTAGTATTTGCATAACTACATTCCATGTTGTCTAACGATTGACATTCATTCTGCGAAAACATACCGCTTACGTCATCAGGGGCCACGCTGACATGCACATTTCTGCTGCAAATTGATAAGAATACGAGAGCACTTGATTTCTAACCATCGTTGCCCACGATTTCTGACTATTCTTTCTTGTGAGATCTACTTGTAAACAACTCCTCTTGCATAAGAATAGATCACACAAAACACGTATATATGATATGCTAATAATACAACGACAAGGCACAAACGGGACTCGAGTATGTTCAAGAGTCATTATCAACCATCCCACATTCCGACTGCGGCGTGTGACTGGCCTACGTGCTCGTGCGATTGATTTGTCCAACCACGTGTTGTCCTCTGCTCGTCGTACTCATCCAAGGCGACAAGCGTGCCGAGGAACGTAAGAAAGAGCTCCTACGCATATCTTATAACCTGTGGCGTCGTAGGATGATCAGTCATTGATAGCACTCGAGCTGGTAAAGACACTTCCAACTCATCAAGGTATCAAACCGCAAAGATCATGGGTCCCTGCAACAGGCTCCCCAGTAAACGAGCACGTAAGCTGCGATGTGCAGTCGCGTCTGTCTCCTGGCCTGTGTCCGCCAGCATTAAGCGTTTTCCAGCGCACCTCGCTGTTTCGTTTCACCTGCATGGCTCCAGCTAAAGCTAGTCCTCCGAGATTGTGCGTACCATTTGAGAAACGCTCTCGCGGATCAGGCTTTCCAAGTTCCATGCGTTGGTATCCAGAAGTTGGCTAAAATCAGACACCCGCCCGCCGGTGGAAAGGGACATCAACATCCATGCTCCTCGAATGTCCGCCCTCTGATCACTAGAACCGATCGCTTGCATCTGAGCAAGACCAGAGCAACAGCGGCAACAATCGCACCCGCACACTGCAACAGCCGGACTAACCAACCAACCAACCGACCAATCAACCAACCAACAACACAAATAAATCCCATCGACATCCCCTCTGTTCGCGAAAACCTCACCTCTTCCCACCCCTCAACAACCTTAACCTCTCCTCCTCCTCACTCCTCCCCTTCCCACTCCCTCCCTCCACCACCTCCATCTCCTCCTCTCCCTTCCTCCCCCAAAGCTGCCCCGCCAACTCGCCCACAACGCCCTTCTCCCCCTCCCTCTTCCCCGCCAGCCCATGCCTCCTGCGACTCTCCTCCAGCAAGCTCAGGCCCTCGCCGCCCGTATCCCGCTCGCGGTACCGCCTGGCGTTCTCTTTGGCGGCGCGGATGGACGTCGTGCTGTAGACGAAGAGGATGCAGGCCATGGTGAAAGCGGCGGCGGGGGCCATGGGGGTGCGGGTGTTGAAGGGCCGGCGGGGCATGGGTTTCGCTGGGGTGGGAGGCGGTGGTGCTGAGGTCGGGTGCGAGGATTCGGTTGTGCCGGCTGGGCCGCGGGGTTGGGAGAGGCGGCTGCCCATTGTTTTTCGTTGTTCTTGTTGTTGTTGTGAAATGGTGTGTTAGGTTGACAATCTTATAGGAATTGTTTGGTGTGGTAGTTGAGCGGGTTAAATAAGTAGAGTGGAGCATAGCTGGTGAATGGAAGTGAACATTGGAAGTAAGTGAGCTTGGGAGCTTGGACCGCAATGACTTCATCACATGCTTATGTTGCTGCACCATTCGGTTTGGATACATTCACCCCATTGATTCATGAAGAGCATCAATCCATGCAAAGCATAAAACAGACACGATAGTTTCCCAGAGACAGAGTACACATTCTCCGAACCCCTCGAGATTTCAAGATGTAATGGCTTTGTCTGCAGAACACTGCAGATCTTCTCTAGATACAACACCACATTACCCTCAACAAGACAAGACAACAATGGCAGACCTGTGCCCGTACTCCCATCCCACTCTCCATGGAACCTTTGAACCCGAACTCCTCGCCCGAACAGACTCACAACACTGAACTCCATGACTCGACCAACGAGGATGTTGTCCAGCCGAACGAAACAGGCAGACAGACACGCCGTCCCCGAAGTAACTTTCTTCGCCAGTAGCGATGACGATAGAAGACAGAAACAAAACAAGCAAGCAAAATGCGGTCTATTCGAAATAAACGTACAAAAGACGGAGCTCGGCAACGGGAGAAAAAAGGCACTTTCCCAGTCAGTGCCGCATTAAGCGTTGCCGGGCTTCTCGTCGGTGTCTCTGTGCCATACAACGTAATTAGGCAGACCAAACACTTGTTTGCCCGCACGCTTGGCCATCTTTGCGAAGCCTTCTGTCTCGGCTTGGTTCTCGAAGGCGTAAGAGGGGAAATTAATGCCTGTGAAATGATTGTTAGTCTTACCGCGAAGAAAATGCGTAGTTCTCAACTGAAGACAAACCTTCTCTGTGAACATCGGCCTTGACGACGATACTGACTCCTCCCACGCCGTCAAGGGGGATCTCGATATCTTTGTTGTCACGCCAGTCGCCCATACGTGCCATGTAGACACGCTCCGTCTTGTATTCCTTGTAACCTTGAATCATGTCAGTATATTTCAAATCTTCAGATGAGGGTCACCGCATACCCTCTGCAAGGACAACATCAGGGCCAAGAGATGCTGCAAGCTTGCGGCCAGTGTCTGACTCCTGCCACGAGTTGTAATCAAAGCGACCTTCAATATCGCGACCGTCGACATAGCGGTGGAACCAGATGTCTACAAGGGGTCAGTATTTGTCGCAACACTCATTTATGCAAGTGCGCTGTAGGACTCACTTGGTACGATGATGTCACGGTCGTGAGCGATCAAGTCCTCGAGAATCTTGTTCGGGCTGTCCTGGATGTCCACGTCGCGCCAGTAAACCCAGCTGTGCTCGGGCTTCAGAGCAGCACTCAGCAGGAAGTTCCTGGCCTTGCCCATAGTCTTTCTGCGAGGACCTTGCGCCTTGAAACCATGTCTCTCCTCGACGCTCATTCCAACCGCCTCCTTGTCAGGGAAATCCTTCTCGACAATCATAACGCTGCGGAATGGCACTTTGTCGTTTCGGCTCTGGACACGCTCGAGTTCCATCGACAAAATTCCCAGAGTGTCGTCATCGCTGTCTCCGACAAGGAAGCCGAGGTCGATCAGGTGGTGCGGGTAGGTCAATTGGCTGACGAGCTCGAAGTATTTGTCGAGGTAGTTGCCAGCGTTGCGGAGGGGGGTGAGGATGAGGACACGCTCCTCGTTGAGGACGGCCTGGGTAGTGGACGTGACTTTGTTGAGGTCGACATGTTGGATGGTAGAGCTGTTGATCTCTATGGGCGCATGGTGATTGAAGATGACGGGAGTTTGCTGGTGGCCTGCCCATCGCGCTTGCTCCGAAGCGGACATCTGCATGGGAGGTTTTGAAGGGCCGAAGCAGTAGAATCTAGATTGCGATGCCATGTCAGCCATTGTGCATCATCATCCCGACCGCACCCTCGCCCTTGGACATGCGAGGGACATACTTTTGCATCTCACCCGCCGTTCCGCTCAGACCGTTGTACAGCAGTACGACAATGCCAAAAATCGCCAGCGAAAGCATCACCCGTGTCTGTGTGAGGAATCTCCATACCACGCGAGTTGGGGGGAGCTTTGCCTGTGCCGACTTCCATGTCACGCCTCCCTTCGGTAGCAGCATCTTGGCAGGATATCCGCGCCAGGCGGCGCTGTATGTGGTGGTGCGAAGGGTGAGTGTGTGAGCAGCGGTTGAGAAATGGCCGCCGGGCTGGTGATTGATTGGCTAGGAGTAAGCTGGGCGTGGATTGCGCGTCTTCGTCAGGGTTCAATTCGTAAGGAGCGTGGGTGGTGTCTGGTGATGAGGGTGGTGTTCGTGAGCCAGAGATGGCAGTGGGGTGTCGCGGAGGATGTGCGCGGAGAGGGTGGGCGGAGCGGTGGTGGTCGTGGAGGTCGAGGTGGTGGACTAAGGACAACTCAACTACGGGGCTGGGCTGGGAGTTGGGTCTCGCTCACTCACCTCTGGCAGCGTCTTGCGTGGCCGTTGGCGGGAAGCTGGACGGACGGGGAAAGCGCCTCCCCTCCGCAAAAAGCCAGAACCCTGACTCGACTCCTTTGACCTGCACCACCAGCAAAGAGAGAGAGAGAGAGAGAGAGAGAGAGAGATGAGCTTCCCCTTCTCCTGCATGCATAACAGATATGGTAAGATTGTTTCAGTAGTTACATGGCGTACTCACGGCACACAACCACGACAACGGCGTCGCATGGAAGCCACACTCACTCCTCGCTGCACGACATCACATCGCCACCGCCATGGGTATCAAGCGCGGCAATTGCCATTGCTCAAATACGACACGTCGTCTGTCGGCTACACCGAGTTAGCAGGACGAGCTCGCTCGCCCGTCCATACAGTATGCGCCGGGAGGAACTCCCCCCAGCGGCACATTTCAAGCCTGCAGATCAACGTGCTGCAGACAACCGATGGAGCCGATAGGACACTAGCCCGGAAGCAAAGCGCCCTGCCTCCACCGGCACGATCGTCACGACCTCATGTCATGCTTCCTTGCTGGATTGTTCTTCGATGCTGGTCGGTAGGTGTCGTTAGCCTTTTCTGTTGCATTTGTAGGGCACGGCACGACACAACTGTCAAAACGAGACTTTGTGCTTATGTCAATGACCATTAACCGGATGTGGAAATTGCACGTTCCTGTGCCTCGTAAAGGATTCCATCACATCGATGGGAACTCGGATTTGCTCGCAATTGACGTGTATCGCCATGCCTCGCTCTGAAGATGGCGAGCTCTCTCGATTATTCCATGCCCCAGACTTGATTCCCGTGACGGTGAGTAAGTGTTGAAGTCCGCTTCCAATGCCCTTACCAAGCTTGCTCTATCTTATCAAGTCAATCTCACGAACACTACAATCAAATGAACCAAAAAGACTGTCACGAGCTGCGAGTTTCAGAAAAAAAAGTGTTTCTTCAATTACAGATTATCAATACCCAACCCCATCACTCTCTAACAACAGCCCGCAACGGGCTCACATATGCACTCATACCATATATATATCGTATCGTTCCAAGTCGTCATTCCAGTCGTGATCGTAGCCATTCATCAGCTCAGCCAGCCAGCCATCCAGCCAGCCAGAAAACTCTCCTAAAAGAGAGCAAGGAGGCGCATGCGGCCAGCGTGCAGCGTATCTTCAAGGTCGTGCGTGTCCAAGCGCCAAAAAGAAAAGAACGAAAAGACCGAGAAAAGGGTTATCGATACAAAACCGCCAAAGCAAAAAACGATAAACAAAAGGGCCGAAAACCCAATGAGCGTGGTCGAACAGAGCCGCCGGATGGACAAACTGAAAAAGCAAAACTGCCCAACCGGGAGAGATGTGTACGTCGCCAGCCGAAAACAGAAGATAACGAAAGAGGGGCGGGAAAAGGTTCAAATCGCTCAAGTCGCTCAGATTCCCGCTCGCTTGCTCAAACGCGTCAGTCATGTTTTTGTGAGTTGTGAAGTCGTGTGTAGGATTTTATTGCCGGCCCAGGATGATCGAAAGGTTGGAGAGGAATCTTCGTAGTATGCAATAGGTAATGGAATGCTTTTCTTTTGATGGCCGAAAGGGAGATGTCGATGTAGCTTTTGGAGGGGGAGATCAGCGTCTCCTAGGGGTGGAAGAGCTCGGCCGGGAACCTGCCCAAGACTGCTGAGAGGGAGAGCGCGGTGCGGACCTGATGATGCGACGGATGTTGTTGTTGTAGTTCTCGCTTCGACAGCTCTTGCGGCACTCGATGGGGGTGTCGCATTTCGTCTTGTTGACATCGTGCAGACAACTTCCTTCGCCATCGGGGCCGGACATCAGGCTGTTTGCAGGGAGTTCTGTGGCCGAGCCGTGAGTGATGTGGTGTTGGACGCGGCCGCCCAAGCGTGACAGGAACTCGAGGAATGCTTTCTCGCCGGAGCCGGCAATCGTCTGCAGGGCTTCGTCCATGAAGATCTGCGAGGACGCGAGGATTTCCTTCTTGTCGTACTCCATGCCGGACTTCTTCTTGTTGCCGGGCTGCTGGATCTTGTAGCCACTGAAGTTGAGCGCGTTCTGCGTCAAGTCTTCGTGGCTTTGGAGGATAGAAGCTTGAGTAGAACGAGACGACTTCTCCTTCACAATCTTCTTCACCCTCGCTTTGTGCACCTTCGGTGACGTGCAGTCAGCAACGGCACACTCGCAATCTGTGCACCAGAGCTCGCCCTTGCTGCTGTCTGGTCGCTTTATGCTGCGTCGTTCAGACCCCGAGCCTTGCGATTCAGATCCACGCTTGGCGCGAGCGGACCACGCGGTGGTGGATGAGGTAGAGCCAGGTGGACATGTTGAAGACTCTCGACTGCCAGAAGAAGAATCTGAGCTGGTGTCAGACGCATTGTCGGCGTACATTCCCCGAGGCGAAGAGAAAGCCGCTGGTGGGGTCGATGCCTCGATGCTGGCATGGGTATAGCCGTAGTGAATCGGAGCATGCGCTTGGGCAAGCTGAGCATAGTTGTACGCGGTGGCAGATGGGTGCTGGACAGGGAAGCCGTGAGCGTGAGGCTTCCTCACGGGTGGCAAGCTCTCGTTTTGTGCAGCAAGGATATGGTCGACGCCGGGAAGTCTCACTTGCTCGTGCCTGTGGAAGCATTAGTGTAAGAGATTAATAAAGATGCAAAGTCTCCGTGCTTTTGACTTACAGACTGGGCTGACGGTTGCGAGGGTTAATGCTCAAGTTTTGAAACTCGCGCACATTCATGTTGACGTTTATGTGATGAGGAGCGGTGAATGTGGTGGTACGAGGCCGTTGGAACTTTGATCGAACACTGTTCTCGTGAGAGGAAGGGACGTGCTTGATGAGTGTTGGTGTTGGTGCAATGGTTCAATCGGACAAAGGCACAGACAAATAGCAAAGAAGCCAACCAAATATCAAAAGACCGCCGCACAACAGATGTGAAGGGGAGCACAAGAGTAGTCGGTAGAGTCTGAATGGATGAAGAGAATGAAGACGACTGGGTAGAAATCGAAGGACGTTTATACTTTATGCTTCACGGAACCTCGAGAGCGAGAACTCTAACCGAGATGCCATCAAACGGTTGGATGGACTGTTCCCCTACATGATCGACGCATGGTTACACATTAGCGGACTGAGGGCGCGTTGATGCTCAAAATCGGTAACATGAAAAAAACAGCAGTTCTGTTCGAGCCATGGGGCGCCAGGCTTCGCCGGCTGCACCGGAAGGTCTGGAAGTGCAGTAGAGATCCTAGGCAGAGTGAAGACAGTCCAGGATTGTCCCAGCAGGCTATGCAAGTGATTGGCGTACGGCATCGCGGGGAGAAGTTGTTAACAAGACGGACCGTTAACCGCATCGCATCCGCGCGAGTATGAGTGGATGATGGGAATCGAAGCATCCCTTGCTGATGAGCAGGAGCGGCGAAGGTGGAGGCATGAACGGGTGAACTTTCGCCCACCGTCGTTCCCTACGGCTACCTTCTGATGTTGTGCGTACGAAATCTTTGGGTCAGGCTAGTTTAGTGTGAATGCCGGTGTTCAAAGTGTCGAGACTCAGCATGATAGGGACGGCTTGCCTCATGCATGCCATAGCTTGTGAGGCTGAACGGCAGGCGCTCAAGCGCACGGTCGTCATCAACAGCCTCTGACCGCTCAATGCTAGGGCCACTTTTGTGCCTGAAAGCTCTAGACTAAGGCAGGGCCTCTGTGTAGCTGTCGCACGCAGCGGCCAGAAGACACTACTGCAAAGGACAAGTCCAGTGACAAGCCGTTAAGTCGCGCACTTCAAGGTCTGTGAAGCGATGGCATTGCATTGACACGCCCGCACGTGGCCAACGTGAACGTCTCTGCATAAGGCCGAGTCGCTATAAAGTTAGCGACGGACGCCGGGGGCGCGCCTACTAAGCAAGTAGCCGAGTGAGTGATGCAGTTATGTAAGCAATCATAATGAAGCGCGCTTCTTGGTACCTTTGGGCTGCAGACACGCTGCTACCCCGGAGCATCCCTTCGCATTGCATCGTGCACCACTGATGAGAGCTTGGATCGGACGCGCCCAGATTGCCACTGCAGAGCTCAAGGGTCGAAGGTGGTCGAAGGTGAGGAGTAGACAGCGGCTCCACCTCTGTAGTGTGCCCGTGTGCCCTGCGGAGTACGGAAACGTCTTTCTGGTGTCACCGAAACAAAGGTCTCCGAGCTCCAGATCTCGGTTATAAACACGCTTTGGGCATCAACATGTGTTGATGGATTAATATCCGAATAAGACCGTGCAAAATCCAGCGACCAGGTCCAGCATCTGGTATTTTGAGACGTATCGTCTGCGCGTGCTTCTGCACGGGACGGGGAAGCCAGACGCGATCCTGCGAGCAGAGCGCTTGAAGACAGCGATCGCAGTACATGAAGACAAAGCGGCAATGCAAGCGTCTCGAAGAAGGTGTGTGAGCTGCAATCGACGGCTTGTCAGACGGGTCTTTCCGCGGCTATCTTGATCCGCATGCATGGGTTAAGACCTCGAGCTCCCTCGCGTCACGTCGTCACATCGTGCATGTTCCAAGTCGGTCCAAATTATCCGTCGGCTGCTGGAATCGGTCCCTGAAGGCTTCTGCACTCTTGCGGCGTCGATGCAATGAAGAAGCAGGCTAGGGTCGGGGAAGTGAATGTACCGTGTGCGAAGCCACTAGAGGTCGGCATACCGATGTTCTTCGTTCTGCATGCGCTGGCGATGTGGAGACAATCGTTTACAGTAGATTGGAATCGATCTTTTTAATCGCGGTTCGCATTCGAAGCGATGGTACCTGTGACGTCCTTGGTAAGAGTTGCAGCACAGTCAATCACGAGTCACGTCATGCAGATATGAGGTGCTTTACACCGAGTACCCGGGACGAAACAGGCGAGTAAGGTTGTGAAGAAGACCGATGGCTGGTCTTGGACGATCGACAATGCCAAGACTAAGGGTGGGGCTATCCAGGGTAGGGGTTGGGTCAAGGTCCAACACTGGAAAAGTGAACATCCAGAGCTACCGGATGCGTGTAGACATGTGTTGGGTTGGATGTTACAGTGGGCAGATCGATAGTTTATCTCATGTATGGAGCGATTGTGGTATATCATGCATGGCGCTGGATTAATGTTGTTTTGTGTCCGAAGTAGAAAATCTGGAACACAACACGAGCTCGCAGCGACCTTAATTGGAAAATGCAATCTGTATCAAGACGAACCACAAAGGCCTCTCATGCATGTGATACAAACAATCACAGCACCAGACAAACAGGCCAGAAGAGCGAGTCAGTAAATACAACGTGTTGTAGAACACTGACCCTCGCTTTCCATACCCAGGAGTCCTTGATGCAGACGCCAAAGAGAAGCTCGAATACAGCATCGCCTTAGAGCTGATGGAAAGCCAGCGATAGTACGTAGACTGTAGCTCTCTTTCATCAATAGTATGACTTCCCACAGCCTCTTATTAGCAGTACGGAGCTCGAAGGAGGTCTCCTCCTATTGGACCCAAGTCTCACCGAACAACTATCAAGAGTCAGAAGATAGAGAACAACGCATATGAGGAGATTTTGAAGTGACTTTTTGATTTCTACGCGAACCAAGCCCGTGAACGGGATCAGTCAAGGTGGTATTAACACCAGGGCGTGTCGTACATCCTATGCTGCCACTGCCGCATCCATGAATACAGGTCTATAGATTATGCAACATAACAACACGAACTAAAATTGAGCCAAAGCTTACCTACTTCATCAACGACTCGATGCTCAACAACAGTATGAAAAAAAGGCAATTTGGCAGCATCAATACAAATACAAAAACAAACACCAGCTGCCGTACCTCTACAAAGTAACAAGTACAATCGCTCCAACTCACGGAAGAGCAGACAAAATACACAAGTACAACCCGAGACCCTGCATTGAATTAATAGTAGCAGAGTCCTGGATGTCGACGGAACCATGCCCGGAGAAAGAAGCAAGCTCAGGCCGAAGATAGCTCTGATAGGCATGCAACTTGGTACTATCCTGCAAGAATGTTGGGGAGTCATGGAACAGTGAGGGCAAGAAGCTTGGGAAGATATTCAGAAGTCATGAAGCATAAAGGAGAATTAACCATTTATACGTTTGTCCGCACCTAATCATAGCAAGCGACGACTCGCACCGGCAAGCTACAAGAAAGAGCAGGACCCAAAATTATTCTATGCACGTGGGACGACGTGTAAGCGTCCCTGTTTCCCCATGAACCCATTCCCATGTGGCCGAAGAACGAACAAGACGACAAACGAACAGCAGACAACACCAAGCAAGCAATGGTATGAAGAGAGAAAGCCAATTCCATTCTTGACTGCAGACAGAAATATGAGAGACAACGCCATATGCAGCGACGAGAAGTTTTTTCCTCTCCAGTGTATAGAGCGCGCGAGAGACCCGCGACTCGGGAGAGAAAATGTGATCCGAACGAGATTGTATGACCACTTCATGCCAGTGGTAAGACGGGCAGTGTTGTGGCACTTGGTGGACTGCTCAACCAAAGCGCGGCTGTGCGTAATCGTGCCATGACGTTTCCGTTCCGTGCGGCGTGGACATGTGCTTTAGACCGCTTAAAGGAGGCCGAAGAGGACAGCGACAACACCAAGGAAGGTGGTGGCACCGGTGATCTGGATGGAGGTGGCGGCGCTGTCCTGGGAGGAGTTGCTGCCGCTGCCGCCGGAGCCACCGTTGCCCTTGGTGGTGCCCTCGGGCTTGTCACCAGACTCGGGGTCGGAGTCCTCGCCACGGCAGGTGAAGGTGCCCTTGATGACGGAGTCGTCCTTCAGCTTCTCGAAGTCGGCGCAAGCATCGTCAAGGTTCTGCATAGAGACAAGGGTGAATGCACCACGGACATCGTTAATGGCGGGGAAAGCAGCACTGCGAATGATCAGTAAAATCCTTGTAAGTCAATGCTGAAGATGAGCTTACGTGTCAATAGCGTCACCGTACATGTCAACGGCACCACCGACGGTGTCGAGGACGGGGAAGCCGCTCACGTCAGCGAGCTCGGTGTTGTTCTGCACAGAGAGACCACCAGTGACGGTGGTAAGCTGGGGGAAGGAGATGTTGGTCGCCTTCTCGCAGCTGACGACGGAAAGAGTGCCACCGACGTCGGTGAGGTTAGGAGCCTGGATGCTCTCGAAGAAGTTGCTGTAGAGACCGAGGGAGCCGTTCACGGAAGCGAGCGAGGGGATGCTGACGGAGGAGGCGTTGGCGATGTTGATCCTGTTGGCCCAGATGAGGTTGGGAAGAACAACGGAGACGTTGCGGCCGTTGGCGTAGACGTTGAAGTTATCGCTGACGTTGCCGAGCTGCATGGTGATGTCGTCGAGGTAGTTGTTGTTCTGGATGTCGATGGTCTCGGCGACCTCGAGGTTGATGCCCTCAAGAGAAGACAGGTAGGTGTTGATGATGCTGACGCTGCTGGCCTTCTTGATCTGGTTGGTGAAAGACAGACCCTGAAGACCGGGCAGACCCTCCCATTGGATCTCGCCAACCTCGCTGAGCTGGGGGAAGTTGAGGGTGGAAAGGATCTCGTCCTGCTCGAGGTTGAAGGAACCAGTGATCCTGGTGAGGGAGTCGGCGGAGATGGAGGTGAGCTGAGAGACGTTGGTCGCGATAAGGTCACCATCGATCACTCGGAGACCGTTGAGCTGGATGTTGTCGGTGGTGCCGGTGGCGATGGCGATGCTGCCAGAGAAGGTGGTGCATGCTGCGAGGGCAGAGGCATCACCGGCGTTCTGGATGGTGGTGGTTGCGGCGCTGCAGGAAGACTGGGCTTGGTGGGTGTCAGCGGTTGTGCTGTTGCCTGGGCTTGTTCGCGCATCTTCTCTTACCAGCGACACGGCCAGCGGCAATGGCCACTACGGGAGTGATGTACTTGAGAGACATCTTGTGATTAACGGGTCGTGGATAACTGATGGGCTGTCAGTGAGCTGTTCGGGCTGAGGTCTTCGGAGCACCGCGTGGCGATATAGGGGTAGGCGAGCGCGAGCATGTGATGGAGCATGGCGTTCGTGTTTCGGCGGTGTTTCGAGTGGTGCACTTGATGGTGGAGCGTTGCCATGCTCGTCGATGGATGCCCTCGTCGGCGGCGGTGGTTTGGATGGCTCACCTTGGTATTATTAAAGCTGCTGATGGGAGTTGACGGCTCGTGTTTGAAGCCAATGGATGAAAGGTGGGTGGTGGTGTCGAAGAAGGGGGATGCACAGAGCGAGCGTGAGAGCCAAAGGCGTTTGAAGGTGCAGGTGGTGATGAAGAAGAAAGGAAGAAAGAGGAAGCAAACACCAAGAGGCCAAGGTCGGGCGAGCGAGTGAGTGATGAGAAGGTGCGCGAGTGTGGCTGCTACAGGAACGAAAGGCGCCGGCGACTTTTGGGGAGGAGGCCGGGAAAGAAGGGGCGAGGGTTGAGCTGGAGCATTGGCCGCCGCGCGTCAAAGCTACTACCCACGCCAGCCCAGCTAGTGCCCGCCGCGAAGGCCAACAACCAACCGCTGAAACGGCCTGCACCATTGGGCCGGCCGGCCGTGGTGGTTCATCACTCCTCGGTGTATTTGGTATCTACCTAGTCTTGAGAGGTAGCATTATCAGCTTAGCTTGGTGGCAAACATGCTGCTATCATTGCTATTATCCAAAGCCGAGCCGCCCATCAGAACAACTCCTTCTCGACCCTCCGCGGTGCCACTCCTCAGTCCATACACCTCACTCACCAAACCCAATTCACTCTCCCATCACGTGAAGATCCATCGTATACCTCTCTCAGTGCCCGTGTGTCGACCTCTAATTGAGGCAGATTGGATTGACGTGAATAGTCGGCCGCACTGACTGCACGATCCTCCATTATTGACCACTCACACCACGCCCTCGCTCACGGCCTCGCCCAAACCGGCTGCACCACCTGCACCATCAGGGCCCGTGGTCGAATCAAGCAGCACCGGCGTGCTCCAGCCGACACGCCGTCAACGACCGTCTCTCTGCAATCACCTCCCCTGCAGCCACCAATCTCGCATGCTGGGGGAGCCTGCTGCTCCTACGCACAATTAGTCCACACTCGCACTTCTCGATCTTCATCAAAAGCACGTCAATATCCCGCGTTATCATCTTCCTTGCCAGACACCATCCGGAGAGACATCCACAAGCACATGCCTCCCCGCGTCTTAATCTCTCGAGGCGCCCATCATCATCATCATCATCATCATCATCATCAGTCAGTAGGAAAGGAAAAGGAAGAAGCTCGAACCACTTGACAGACTCCCATGAATTCTGCTTGCCCATGTCCGATAGTGGAAGAAGCTCAGCAAGCAAGACTTCGGGGTGGCAAGGTGGAGTGCCCGCCAAACTCTCCCGGAGCATGCGTTTGGTTTGATCAATCCTGTCCCATGAGAGAGAGAGACGGCGATGTGCGTGCGACACACGGCTTGCCTTGCCTTGCACATTATTTGCGCCCATCCATGCATGCACAACGCCCCGGCCCAAACCCATGTTCGCATCCTTAATGATCTACCCGTAGATTGTACCTGTGTATCTCTAACTGTCAGCGTCTGCGTCGCACACTCAAACACACGCACAAGAACAAGACTTTTTCTTCCAAAACGACGAAACGCCTGTCTCGGGCAAATAGGATTGACAGCCTGAGCTGTGTCTCTCTCTCTCTGCCGATGATACATAATTATGGGTATCCATCCATAATAACGTCGCTCCGCGGGCGAATCGTGTGGCGCCTCTCCGCGCGCATGCAGATCTCGATTATGCTAAGCTCGAACAGCCATTTCTCCCCTTCCCGCTGCGGGCGCGTTGAGCTGTGGTCCCGGCGGAGAGCCAGCCAGAGCTTGCCTTTTTGCCCTCTTCGTTTCACAGCGCTACAAAATCCAGCAAACCCACAGCAAGGATTCGGCTAGCCGCGCGGAGGCCTTTGTGATGATGATGAGGATGGAACATTTCAGAAAGTGGGTACCGCATTTGTTTTTTCGCACGACCTTCTGATACACTACTACTTGGGGTAAACAAACAAAGCGCCTTTGCGAATTCTGCGAGGCAGTCTGCAGCCACTTGTTTGACTGTGGCTCCTCGCTATCGTTGAACTTGTGTGCCACGAAACGAAAATATCCACAAATGTCGGCATTTGCAATTCCTTGACCTACACAAGTACCTTCGTATTGTTGCCACAACCGAGCCACAGTTAGGAGGATACGTACCCGACTGAGCCGAGTGTCCCAAGCATTTCTCGGCACCAGAACCGGCTGCTAGGAGATATCGCCGCCGGCAAGCAGCAGGAGCAAGAAGTAAGCCCTCACTACGTTAGTAAAACGTAGTGTGCAGCTCTCACCACACATACGAATTCATCGTGAGCCCAAAGCCGCGGTCAATGCGCCGCCGCCACCAAAAGCATATCCATCTTCACCACCGCCTGCTAACAACGTCTCGTGTCGTGTCGCCTGCGATACCTAGCTCCTGCATTTAGAGTTCTTCTGGAGCTTCGCACAGCAGGTTTCAAGCAAGGCGAGCGACCACACCACACCACCTCTTCGACATCCTAGGTATAGCTTACGGCGTGCGACATGCGTAAGCTTTGGTCTCCCATCATTTTACTGTACTCGAGACGCAAGCGATCTGGGCTTTGTAGAGTTTTGCGGGAGGGAGCACATAATTTGTATCTTGTATAGTGTTCCACGCGATGTTCACATGCGCCGATTGGCTGCGCAACGCTTGTATATGGTTGAGCAAATCGAAGGAAGCGAGTGAAGCAAGTCGCAGATCTGAGTGCGTTTCTGTCTGCGCATTCCTATGTGTACATATGCTGTACATGTACACTCTAGGACTGCTTCGTGTATGGTACATGTCGTGCCGGCATATCTTCGCGATTTGAGCTCATGGTTTCTTTTTTCTCGCTGTAGAGCTATTGGGTGCTTTAGGATATGAACCACATAGTATGGAGATGATCGAATAAAGCTACGATTTTTCATCAAGATGCTTTGGACTGCATACTGAGATCTATGCTTGATCTATGCTTGACCTGAAAAGCCATATCTTCACCGACGAATCACAGCCCTTCAAACGCCCGAATCTGTCCAATCAACGTTCAGCAAATCTGTTCAACCTCACTTCTCCTATCAACAAGACACTCCCAAATGTCGCCCATATTATGCCGCCGTATAAGGCCATTGCTGGCTCAATCGAACAAAAGATGGCTTGGAATCCGACTATCAAGTACCGCAACAAAGCACCATGAGCCCTTACGCGTGCTGTTCTGCGGCGCAGACGCCTTCAGCATCTATTCTCTCCGCGCATTGCACAAACTGCAACAAGCAAACCCAGAAAAAATCGAAAGCATAGATGTAGTCTGCCGGCCAGACAAGCGTGTGGGTCGTGGCTTGAAGAAGATCCAGGAAGGTTTGTACCGTCCAAAGAACTACACCTCTCTCGCTGGGTACACACTCACTCAACTAACACAATCTCCAAAAAACAGTCCCCATCAAACCCGTCGCCACCTCCCTCTCCCTCCCCATCCACCAAATCGACACTTTCACCTCCTGGACCCCTCTGACTCCTTCCCCACCAAACCTCATCGTAACCGTCTCCTTCGGCCTCCTCGTCCCCTCCCGCATCCTCAACTCCGCCAGCTACGGCGGCCTAAACATCCACCCCTCCCTCCTCCCCGACCTCCGCGGCCCAGCACCGCTCCAACACGCCCTGCTGAACCGCCGCTCCCATACCGGCGTCAGCCTGCAAACAATGCACCCGACGAAATTCGACCACGGCGTCGTCCTCGCCCAAACGCCCTCCCCAGGCCTGCCCATCCCCGACGACGCCACGCCGCAATCCCTCCTCGACACCCTCGGCCCGCTGGGCGCCGAAATGCTCGTGCGAAGCATCGAACAGAACCTCTTCCTCCCTCCCTTCCACGACGCCAGCCAGCCGCCACCCTCCCCACAAACCCCCGTGCACGCCCCCAAAATCACCCCCTCCGACCGCGAAATCCTCTGGTCCGCCCACTCGTCCTCCGAAATCCTGCTCCGCGACCGCGTCCTCGGCCGCCTGTGGGACGGGTCGATCTGGGCGCGCACGAACCTCGACGCCGGGAAGTGGGAAGGCAAGCACAAGGCCCTGCGGGCGACGTTCGCGGGGCCCTGGCGCGTGACGTCCGGGATCGAAGGGCTGGAGCCCGGGACGCCGTTCCTGGCGCACAAAGTGTCGACGGGCGTCGACGAGATTCGCTTCGCGACGTGTGATGGGCGGGCGGTGGTGCCGAGCGGGATGACGCAGGAGGGTGGGAAGAAAGGGGTGGGGTTGGGGTTGTTGGCGGAGCAGATTAAGGAGCATGAGGAAGGATTTTGATTGATGTTCTCGATTCAATCTTCCTCCGTCTGTTGAGAATCAAAAAGGAAAAAAACATAAGGATGGAAAAATTGTAATATGTAGAAAACTCAGAACCAGAAGAATAGACGAATGGTGTACGATAAGTGGAGAGAGAACAAGCCAAAACAGAAACACAGTCGGTTTGCTTATAGGGTAATCAAATATGGCCAAGGTACTGGCCTCTTACTATGCACATATCAGGCTACTACAAGCCTCCGAATAATTCTCCGAACACACACATATCATAGTATCCAGAACACCGTTTCCAGCCCGTCGGTACCGGGGGGTATCATCCGCTATGCAAGCAAGCAAAAGGAAAAACAAAAAAGACAAACGCCAGAGAGTGAGCGAGAGCGAAAGAGAGGCCCAGAAAAACCGCCCCATGCTTCCCGATCCCGTCCAGAATTTTGCGTAGAAAAAGAAGATCCGTGTTTGCGATAAAGAGAGCGGGAGAGAGAAAAGAAGCAGTTCCACAAGATCTGACAAAATCCCTTATATGCCAGCACTGACCAGCAAATCGTACAAGCCCAAACACACCCATCTCTTCACCACAGGCACGTTGAAAATGAACACCCCAAGCAACACCAGCACAGCCGTGGCGATCATGGTCCAGCGCGTGCCGGCAGGCATCGAGCGAGGCGCGAGACGGTGCTCGTCGCTGCGAGGCATCGGCTGGGGAGACTCCGAGATGCGGAAGCTGTTGCCGCCGAACAGGTCTTCCAGGCCTGTGGCGGCCGCAGTGTCGGAAGGGAGGTGCCAGTCCGAAGGGCGGAGGTCGAGATTCCCGCGCGTGCGAGCGGCGGCTGGGGAGAATTCGGTGGTGGACATGATATCCGAAGCGTCGTCGTCGGCGGGAGTCCTAGGGCGCGGCCTGCGGGTCGCAGCGTCGCGGGCGAAAGGCTTGCCTTTGTCGATGCCTTCGCGCATTTGGTCGAGGAAGTTCTTTTGCTGCGTCACTGGCGGCTCTTTGAACTGTGGGACTTGGCTGATTGGGTTGCGGAGTCGGCGTTCCATGCTCATTGGTGCTTGTGGTAGGCGGCCGCGGAAAGGAGATTGCTCAGCGCGAGGGTTGTAGCTGAGTTTATGAGCGTTTTGAGCCGCTTGGAACTTCTGTCGCTCTTGCTTCGCGCGGAGGTCGTCTTCAATTGAGAACAAGTTACTGCGCATATCTTCCCAACCCTTGGGTGAAGGTGCGCCGAAGCGTTGTGAGGCTGTGCTGGGTCGTACCTGCCGACCGCTGGCAGTCGCAGCGTAAGGGTTGTATGTTCTGTTGTCGGGAACGCCAGGCATGCGTGATTCGGCAGGAGGGGCAGTATCCAGGTCCATCGGATCTTCCACTGTCGAATCCGAGCCTTGTGGAGAGGGAGGAGGCCCTCCAGCGAAAGTGTTCCAGATGTTGCTGCCGTACGCTGAACGCTGCGGTGCAAGAGCTTGTATGGGGAATGGCTCCTTGTGCTTCTTCGCGTGGATGTCAAAGGGAAGTCTTGACGATGCCTGTGGTACATGCTTCTCCGTAGCAGGACCAGCAAATTGACCCAACACATCTTGCTCTTCCGGTTTTGGCATCATTTTGTTGTTGAGGCGCCACTTGTGAATTCGAATTGCGCCGCGACTTAGATGTCGGCCTCCGATCATGAATACGATGGTAGCACCGTGCATTGCGACGATTTGCGACCACTTCAATTCGCTGAGCCTCGATTTGTCAGACAGCACGACGAAAGAGACTGTCCTGATCGCCATCACAAGCGCCTGAATGACAAAGTGCTGCTTCTGGCCAGTGATGTGATCGTAGCGGACCCACGGGTTGTAGTAAGCTCGCAACCCATGGTTGTACCAGACCAAACAAAGATTCGCCAGCAAGATCTTCGGCATGTACTTGCCAAACAGGCGGTGACACAATGTCTCTGGGCGCAGCCAAAATGCAGTCGCAAAGCACGTGCCCAGTCTCGCATCAAATCCAGAATCATCTATAGAGTCGACACGCACCTCACCGCGCCCGGACATCGTATCCAAAATCCCGTACGCATGCCAAAAGATCTGCGCAATCATACTCGCCCACGCGATCAGCCCAAGCAGGCCCAACCCCATCCTCATGCTCGCCTTGTGCCAGTCGTCTCTTGAATCCACAGCCGGGACCGGGCTCGCGCCGCGCCTGCGGTTCGCCTTGCGATGCGTCTTGTTCAAGTTGTCCGTCACGCTGTAGTAATCCGCGCGGTTGATCTTCAGCTGCGCTTTCGGCGCGCAGGTCACGCATATTTGCGGATACCGCTCTTCCAGTGACTTTTTGTACGCCGGCAGCGAAGCCTCGTACTCGGCGTATTGCGGGTGTTCCTCGTCCGGCAAGTAGTTGGCCAGCGTGTCGTTGTAGCATTGTTGGTTGTGCAGGCAGGTGTTGCAAAAGACTTGCTGCATCTGGTGGCCGCGCGCAGGATCGGCGGCTGGGTCGCGCGTGAAGCTCTCGAAGAGCTTTTGCTTCTGTTCATGTGCGGCTGGCGCTGCGGCGGAGTATGGTGTGTCGAGGATGTTTCCTTGCGGGTCGAGGAAGTTGATAGCTTCGCATGAGGCGCATTGGAACTCTGGGATGCCAGATCCCTTTGCATGTGCTGAGCGGGCGCCGCAGAAGTGGCAGTTGATCCGGCGGAAGAAGAAGGCCATCTCCACGGCGATCAGAGGGATGTTGCCAGTGCGAGCACGGCGAGTGTAGCAAGCAGAGCGAGCAACGCGAGTGATCGAGCAAGGTGAGTGATTCGAGCAAGGTGAGTGCTTCGAGTAGCGTGCTTGTCCGAGATGCGCTTCACAAAGGTATCGAGAGTAAAAGTCGTGAAGTGTCGTGTCGAGTGAATAAAGGTGTGTAAGGTAGTATCAGGTATCGGGTGTAGAGGCAGCAGAGCAGGTAGGTTTGGTGTCGCATGCAAA
Organism: Cladosporium sp. BSL10; assembly: GCA_001553865.1. NCBI lineage: Eukaryota > Fungi > Ascomycota > Dothideomycetes > Cladosporiales > Cladosporiaceae > Cladosporium > Cladosporium sp. BSL10. The sequence continues at coordinate 68,740 of LJJI01000173.1, forward strand.
AGTGAAAGCTCCCAGCCGAGCGTTACCTGCGGTAGCACAAGGATGTTGTGTGAACTATTATTACGTGAGTCTAGTATAGTTCCCTTTATTGATCGCCGGAACGGACATAGCGGCGTTTTCGAATCCTCGAACACGCGCACAGGCCAACGAGGAGGAGGAGAAGAAGGAAGGAAGCGGCTTGGCTTGGCTCTGGAGGCTGGTGGTATTGTCTATGTCGTCGTGAATAAAAAACAACAAGATGGTTCACGGACTTATCATTAGAACAATCTCATTCTTCTCACGAGGCTTCGAAGCAAGATATCACAATCATATATAACTCGTCACGAGAAGAAGAATAGCCAAAACCGCTGAAGGCTCACACGAAGCCCAGCAAATCCGAATTGCCATTAGACGAGGTCGCAATCTCTGCGCTGAGCCTCCCAATATAGTAAAATACAAAAGAGAAAAAGAAACTACCCTATCGCAAGGGGATCTTTCATCGCACAGCCGGAAAAAAAGTCGTGGCGTGCCTCTATCCATTTTTCGAAAACAAACGCCTTCACAGAGCGTAGTTCTTTCCAGTCCAAGAAACGCCAAAATAACATGTCCCAAAAGTTTTGACCCCCCAGCGCCAACGCTTAATCAGTCGATAGTCGCCCAAGTAGTCCGTAGACTTGTTTGAAACACTCGCTGGCTTCTGTGCCCTTCTTGGGGTCACTGCCATAAATAATGTCGCTCACTCAGATTCATCTTCACTCTGATTCATCCCCTTCTCATCAGAGATAGCCCATGCGAGCACTCTCGTCAACAGTAGGAGGAGACATTGGTCCGCACTCCTCCACTGAGATCTCGGACTCGCGCGGATGCGCACCACCAGAAAGGAGCAGGGTTGGGTCGAGAGTACCACTGGTCATATCGATCGCACTGTCGGGCTTGCTGATCTCGGACTTCAGGCTCGCATTTGATGGTGCGACGCCGTCCGTAGAGCCCATAATGCGCACGAATTTCTCCACGTCAAGGAGGCCGGAGTGGAGCAAAGACATGAGTGACGGGCGGCGCTCGAACTGGCCGTGTTGCTTTGCATATTCCAGCAGTGCCTCCGGCTGGAAGACATTTCTGATGAATTCCAAGTCTCCCTCGCGGGTTTTTGGGTTGGAGTATGCTTCGTACTCGGCAACGATTGCTTCCATGGGCCAGCCTTGGACTTTGCGCATGCAGGCAGTGACGCAGCCTGTGCGGTGGCGACCTTGGTTGCAGTGAATATACAATGGGTAATTCGTCGCATCCAGGACGACAAGCAGAGCCTCACAGATCGAGTCAACAGTCGTCCCGACTTTGCCCTCTTTGTTGGGTGAAATGTCGATTCGTAGGCGAGTCACGTTGTTTGCGCGAACGAATTCCATGTAGCCCTCGCTGGGGTCAGTGTCGACAAAGCACAGCAGTGTCTTGACGCCCAATGCATCCAGAAAGTCAATGTTGCGATCCTGGGGATATGCCGAGCGGAAGACCTTGTGGTCGATGATCGCGCCAAAGTTTCGTGGAGGCAGTAATGGCTGCAAGCGTGATGGATATGCTGTAGGCGGAGATTCAGGTCGTGAAGGAGGGGTAGGTGGTCTTGACTTGTACTCTACGTTCTCTGTAGTTCCATTTAGGCTTGCATCTGTTGGCGGAATGACCGTCAGGCCTGCTGTTGCCTGTGTGATGTGCGTCGCCTCTTCCCCCACATCAGTCATGATCGTATCGTTGTCGTAATGCGACGATGTATCGACTGTTGTCTGGGTGTGAGAGGAGGACTGCTTGCCCTGCAAGTGCGCGGGCGAAGACATGTTGATGTTTGTTCGTGAATATCGTTCCGGAGATTGACCGCGAGGTCGCGTGATACCGCTCCGTGTAAGGTAAATGCTGCAAAGACCAGCCGCCAAGTAGAAAGGAAAAAAAAGGAAAGGGAAGTCGTGTAGTTGTCCTAGGTGTGCACAACAATGCACCTGTAGAATGCCGCTCTCACAGGATCGTAGTCCCGCGATTGCACTCCCACGTCTCTTAGCCAAACAGCGCACACAAGGTCGACGTGTTGTTGGTCAAGTCGAGGCGCACGTGAGCACTTTCCTCCCGGGCGGGAAGGTTGCTGAAGCCTTGAGCTCTTCTCGAATCAGCCCTGCATTGCAACAGAAGCGTTTAGGGTGGTAGGAAGAGCTGTCGTCACTAACAGTCGGACTCGGACGCGAGGTGGATTGGTTGAGGGTGCTTGCTCTCTGATGTTCAATCAAAGGGCCGGCATACGGGCACAAGACGGCTCTTGCGGGTAGTATGAGCTGAGCAGATCCATTGTGTAAGGGTGGATTTGGCAGATTGTGACGGTGGAATGCAGTAGTGGTCCGCGGTTCGGAGGTAGCGCGCGGAGGGAGTGTGAATAGTGAAAAGAAGAAGAGACGGAGGTCGGCGGCAGGATGCGAGAGCAGGTCTCGCGTGCAGTTGAGTTGGGAGGACGGTAGTAAAGTGAAATGGGCGTGGGCGGGAGGGAGACTATGGGAGGCCAGGCGCGGACGCGGGCACTTTCGCAAGCTAAAAAGCCCACCCAAAGAGCAGGCCCGCTGCTGCTGTAAGCAAGTCGGCGACGAGGCGAAGGTCAAGCAAGAGATTTTAAGTGGTAGATGTTTTTGTAAATAAATGCCCATGCCGCGCTCGGTCGAGGGTCCGGCGAGGGTGTGCCACTACCCTGGTTTATTGATTACAACACGCTCTGCACTCACCCACTCGCTCACTGGTGAGACTTCTTTCGTCAGGCAATTGGCTTCCTCCTCGTGGTCATCATCACAGCGCCGCTGGCCCCCAAAGAAGCTCAAGCTCAAGGCTTTCTCCGTCCGCAGAAGACGAAGGAGAACGAGCCAACAAACGTTCCTTTCCACACGTTCTTTCGCAATCGCGCAACGCCCGCGGGATGACGCCCGTCGCCCGTCTTCCCTCCCACCACCATCCGTAGTCTATTATTCGCTTTGTTCCAGTAGTAATAGTCTACCCTGACGCCTGGCCTTGTTCCATCCACCCCTTTGACTCGAACTTTGCCTATAGCAGTATTTGACCTGCCGCTCACAGCGGGAATATCTGGTTCAAGTGACCTCACCTCCGAGGACATGCGGCTTTGTCGAAGGATATCGCAGTAGTCTAGAATCGCACAATCGGTCCCTACCCGACCTGCCTCAGACCCTTGTAACCCGCATCCTGCATGCAGTTGCGCACATCTCCGCCCGCTGCCCTGATTTGCCTTTACGTCTCCTCGCCCTCCCAATACGCTGATGAGTATGATAATGATGATGCCGATGATGAACCCTGAAACAATCAACAGCACATCCAACTTCCCTCCTCCTCCTCCTTCCTCTTCGCCGCGCGTTTCGTGTCATGTCACACCTCCAAGCAGGCACCAACCGGCCTGGTGAGGCGAAGAAGCTGATGGTTGGTCAGCCTTACCGGCGGCGTGCGCGCGTGGTCACTTGATTGCATTGTTCATTCAGGCGAAGAGGAACAAGCAATCAAGCAAGCGTGGGGGTTCTGAGCATGCCATGGCATGGCATGGCGATTCCGCCTCGCGCACGTTTGTATAGGTGTATGCATGTACGCATGTGTGTGTGTGTAGCACTATACATCACGAGTGAGTGGGCAATGTACACAGAGGAGCTTGATCAGCTGCTTACATAGGCAATGAAATTTGTTCATGACTGACTGACTGACTGCTGCGAAGCGAGGTGGTGTGGTCATCTGCCGCAGCGTATTGAAGTAGTAGTTGCTCCCACGTACATGTACTGTCCCTCCACATATCGAGGGTTGTGTTGTCGTCTCACGGGTGAGGGAGTACAGTCCTCGAGACAGACTACTCGCCGGCACGAGAACAAGGATGGTTCTCGAGAATGTTCTCGTCGTCACCTACCTACCTACATGTATGTACCCACCAGTCAGTCGACTTCACCAGTCATATACCAGAGCAGACAGACAGACAGCATCAATCTCCCGCCCACAATCACCAGCATGGACAATACTCATCATACCTCCACAAACGCAGAAAGTCCAAAGCCAGTCGATTCTCCCGTGGCAATAGCTATGCATACACGCCCTAAAAAAAAAAAGAAAAAGAACGAAAGAAAGAAAGCAAGAGTCGATCGAGTCTACGATCCACCTAACCCAAGGAACCATCCCTCACTGCCAGCCAGCAGCGATACCTTAAAGGAGAAGAAGAAAGAAAGGAAGAAAGAGAGAGAGAGGGAGAAAAAAAAAAGCGAAAAGCCTACAGTCAAGGATAGGCAGGTACTCTCACCAGTCGACTATACAACAAGCATTGCGTGGCAACTCGAATCACCATTCAGGGCATCTGATACGAGAGGCTGGCGAGAAGCTAGAACACGAACTGTCCCCATCCGTTACTCAAAGTCCATGGTCAAGGATTCGAACGTGATCACTCACGACCATATGCACGCAGGTATGAAACAAAACACGAAAGAGAAATCGACACGAGGACGAGAGTCTAAGATTCTCCCGTTTCGCGCAGCCCTAGCTAGCTAGCTGAGGTAGCGAGATCAGCAGCAGTAGGTTCACCTCGCAAAAGGGAAGGTAAAAGGTAATACCGAAAGAAGAAAAAAACGGTCTTGTTATTCCCTTTGCTATCTCTCTCTCACACCCCTCTCTCTCTAAACAAAGAACAAAACACAAATTAAACGCCAGTTTGAGGGGGAAAGAAGGGGGAATTTCACTGTTGCAAATGCAGACTTGGGAAAAGGAAAAAGAGAAGTAAGTCGAGTCCATGATGAAGAAAGGGCGGACGCGAAGAAGATGCAAAAGGTGTCCGCAGGTTGTGTGATCCGGGGTTGTTCGTTTGGTTGGCCTCGTTTCCTTATGCTCGCTTGCCGTCTTCTCTCCATCGCTCGGCGGCCCTTGTTGTTTGGTGAGCACGCCGATCGTCATGAACTTTGCTACTTTCTTTTCTTGCTTTTCTTTGGTTTAGGTGGGCAGTTTGCCTCTGGGTAGATCAGTCCGCTCACATCGTGCTCGAGAAGTCCATCACATTGAGTTTGCTTGGTGAAGCCGGCAACGAGCGAGGTCCCGAGATAGACGTTCTGAAGAAAGGAGGTAGGCGGCGGCAAGGCAGTCGGGGGTCGAGGTTCGCTGAACGGAACATGTTTGAGTCGATTTGGGTAGTTTACAGGATCAAGCACTTCTTCTTCTTGCTGCCACCTTTCCGGGTGAGCAGGGCGGCGCGCGTGGCGTGCTCAAACACCTCCCTGACGCCCTCGTTTGTCTTGGCGGAGCACTCGAGGTATTTGGTTGCGCCAATCTTCTTGCGGACATCCTCGGCCTGGAATGAAAAGTCAGTACTTCATTCCGACTCCCATTCTGCACTCTGTTGTGTGCTTTGTCGGGGATTACGATGCATACCTGTTCCGGGGTAACGGGCTTTTGCGATGTCTTGTGCAGCTCCTCAATAGTCTTCTGGTCGTATCTCAAATCCTTCTTGCAGCCGACGAGGATGATGGGCAGGCCGGAGCAGAAGTGCAGGACCTCGGAAATCCACTGGAGGAGACATATTCAGTCAGTGTTTGTTCGCCGAGTGGGAGTGTCACACATGATGCAGTGGCAGCATGGGCACGTGAGCGGATGGCTTACCTTCTCCTGGACGTTGTCCAACGAATCCGGCGAGTCGACGGCGAAGCAGATGAGGATGACATGTGAGTCGGGGTAGGATAGAGGTCTGAGGCGGTCGTAGTCTTCCTGGCCAGCGGTATCCCAGAGCGCTAGTTCGACGTGCTTGCCGTCCACCTCGACATCGGCGACATAGTTCTCGAAGACGGTGGGGACGTAGACCTGTTTGCAGGCAGCGTTAGCAAGGCGGGATCGCGAGAGGTGTGTGATGGGCGACGGTTGATGGCGTGAATGCGCGGGTGTCGGCGTTGGGTTACGCGGCTGTGCAGATAGGGGATTGGGAGCGGTAGCGACGAACCTCAGGGAAGGTACCCTTGGAGAAGACACTGTTGGGGTGTTGTCAGCATGTTGTTGGAGGCAGAGATGGAGTCGAGAGAGCAGGGAGATCGGCACTTACATGAGCAGACAGGTCTTTCCGCAGGCACCGTCACCGACAATGACCAGCTTGCGACGGATCTCAGCCATCTGCGCGATGGGTTAATGGGATGTGATGGGGAACGAAAGAAGTGCGCGCGGGCGCAGGTAATGTGAAAGCGAGAGGAGCGGTGGTGAGGCGGCAGGAGGTGGTGGTGGTGATGGGGGGATTGGCGAGTGGAGCGGATGGAGTGGTAGTAGTGGTGTGTTTGGACTGGAACGGCGGCAGCAGGAGGAGCAGCAGCAGCAGCGGAGTGGGCGTGCAAGCGTGTTGAAGCTAGTGCCCCGGGCGGGAGAACTTACCAGTGCGGCTGTGTGTTTGCTTGCTTGCGAGGTACGGGCGGCAACGCGCGGCGGACGGCGGTGGTGGTGGGCAACGGCGAGGTAGAGGTGAGAGATGGGAGAAGAGGGTGGTGGCGGTGGTGATGAAGAATCGATCGATTAATTCCTCTGTATTGAACGAACAAGGAGAAGAAGAAGAAGAGTGTTGGAGAGGGAGGAAGGCGCTGTGATGGAACAAGGCAAGGCAAGGCAAGGCAAGGCAGTGAGACTGAGACTGGCTGGCTGGCTGGCGGGCATCAGCATCAGCATGTTCCAACAAGCACAAGCACAGCCAACTTCACACACCGAACCACACCATACCTTGCTCAGGGAGACTGGCCGTGCTGCCTGATGATGAGCTGCTAGCCACACCATCACACTTTCCCTGCTACTGGCTGCTCTATTGCTGCATCCTAACCTGAGGCATTGATAGTCCATCTATCATACATAATTGCCTCCTCACGTGCATAATCACAATCACATGCTGTGAGCAGTATAGGAGGCAGGCCGCAGTCCATCATTGCCGCACGTCGTACAGCCACATCTCCGTCTATCGGTCTACATACAACATCCATTCGCCAGACTCACTTCGCCACAGTCGCCACTGCAAAGCAATCTCAGCATTGCAATCTCATCACCCATCCTCCCAAACAATCCTCACATATCCTCCTGCACACGTGAAACGCCAGCGATCCACTACCACCACCACTACCACCACCACTACCACTACCACCACCACAACCTCCAAACACCTCCGCCATACCACCGTTCCCCCCGACCACAACCCACACGCGCCACAAGTTCAATGCCGCAGGGCTGAAGAGATGAGAGGCTTGCCATACCCACTCCCCGCCCTCCCGCGCTCAATGCTCCAGCAACGTCCACTCACAAGCTTTCCCTTTCCCGCACCGTTTCCTCTGTGGCTCAACACCTGCTATTTCGCTTCCCAATCCCCTTCTACTCGCCCAATTTCCGAACATGTCCCGCATGGCTTATACCTCCGACGACTCTTCTGCCTGTCGCTGCTGAGCCACCGTGAGTACATGACATGCCATGCCCGGCTTCCGGATCCCTGCCCTAGAATCTATGTGGGACCGCCGGCTGTCACTGAGCGGAAATGCGAGCGCGCTACTTGCCGTGACTCCATCTTGGGATTGTCGTGCGTTGGCCTGGTAGGTAGGTGACTTCTCTACGACGTGTCGCGACAAGTCATAATCAGCCTGTCAGTTGTTCAAGAGAAAAAAAGAAAGAAAGAAAGGTAATGCTACCAGCGACTCTGCTCAGCCGAGGTCAAGGTCCAATCAAGGCTTCATCAGCTGCTGCTCGAACATTCTCATCTCCTCATTGCTGCCTCCGCCGCGAAGCCGTACAACCAAATCCACGCTCATTCCAGAAAAGAAGAAGAAAAATCTCAAGCTCGAACACCAGAGCCTCCCATTCCCAAGCCATGCCAGACCAAGTCCGCGTCGGCGTCGGCGCCTTCATCCTCTCCTCCTCCTCCTCCTCCTCCACACAAAATCCAACCTTCCTCATCGGCAAGCGTCTCGGCTCGCACGGCGCCGGCACCTACGCCCTCCCCGGCGGCCACCTCGAGTTCGGCGAGTCGCCCGAGGAATGCGCTTCGCGCGAGATCCTGGAAGAGACGGGCTTGCAGGTCAAGAATCTGCGCTTCCTCACGGCCACGAACGATGTGCTGAGGGAGGATCGCAAGCATTATGTTACGATGTTCGTGGTGTGTGAGCGGGTGAGCGAGGAGCAGGAGGCGAGGGTTATGGAGGTGGATAAGTGTGAGGGGTGGGAGTGGATTTCGTGGGAGGAGCTGCTGAGGTTGGTGGAGAGGGAGGGGGAGAGGGAGGGGCAGGAGAAGGAGGAGAAGGAAGGGAAGGTGCTGGAGAGGAGGCTGTTTCAGCCGCTGGTGGATTTGGTGGTGCAGAGGCCGGGTGTGATACCCAGATAGAGTCTCTGGCTTGCATGTTTGGGCACGTTACTATCAAGATCACAGGAGACGACCTTTGCCTTTGCCCCTTTACACGATCCAATGTGGATTGGAACATGCGGATCACGGCTTGAAAACTCATATTGATTTGATACGCTGCAAAAGACTCCTTTGAACACCGCTAGTGTGAATCGGATCTTAGATCAGTGTGCGTCGCAAAAGGTACAAAAGGCCGACAATGCCTTTTGCTTTGCCTTTTTCCTGAGCTTACAACAAACAAATTGTAAGCATTATGGAGCGGCATGGGTTGTCGGTGTCGATCTAGGACCAACTTCGATGTACATCTGCCAGATGTAGATGGCCACAGAAGTGATGATCAACAGGAACGGCGCATTGGTCTTTGCCATAGTCAGGAACGTGGTCGCCTCCTGAGAGCCGAGCGCACCCGGCTCGAAGGTTTGCCCAACTCCGGTCGACTGATTGAGAGGTGTCGTCGCCGTCTGCTGTGCAACTTTGTGCGGCTCCTGGTCGATGAACTGCACGGCGGTGACAAGCAAGCAGGCAATACCACCTCCGAATACAACCCGGAGAAAGTATTGCTGTTTGTTGTTGACCTTCCTGCGGGAGTCGGCCACGAAGCTGGTCCAGCATGCCACGAATACGGCGAGGATGGTTTCTTCTTTGCTGGCGGCCTCTCCCACAGCCCGGCGTACTGCCCCATACGCGATGCCTGCCATTATTGCCAACGCTCCAGAGTATACCGGGTGAGCGAGCTCTCGAGTGTGCCAACGCAAGATATACCACAGGCGTGCGGCAGTCGCTAGCCAAATTACCACAGGTGCCACAGTGACAAGGATGCTTCCCAAGCCGATCATGAACGATTCGATGTCATGTGCGGTGTCGAGCATGGCTTTGCCGCGTGAGTCTTGTGAGTGAGGGGCCCCTGCGACGTGCGGGATGCTGCCGAGCAGACACGCCGTCGTCAGAAGGCTGGACGAGTTGCTCACAAGCGCATGAGCACCGCTCAAGACTCTCGCAGCATAGCTTTTGAATCTAGTCCATGTGTTTCCGCTCCAAGTATTCGCAACGTAAAGACTTTCCCTTTCGAGAGTCGATGTCAGATTCGGCTGCCCTGGATCGTGAGCGAGGTCACGGCTGCTCTTGCGATAGACCGAAACTTCGTCCTCGGGACTGGTTGCATCGATGCTTGACGTCCACGGTTTGGGAACAATGCGTCCGAGACCCTCAGTTCGCCGTGGCATAATACCCGGGTTATATCTCGAGCCAAAGGTTTTCCTGGGCCATTTGTCACCGGCTTGCAGCGGCGGTTCAACAACGAGAGCCAGGCTTTGATCAGCTAAGACAACGACCCAGCGTCGCTCTCGTGGACGAGGCTCGAGCAAGGACATGTCGTGGCGTGTTTTCTCGCGTGCTTTGGCGATCTTCACAGTGACCGAAACGCGGCTGCTGTGCTGCTTTTCGTCAATGTCTTCGGACATGTTGCGCAGAGGATTGGCGTCGTTCACGAAGCGGGGTTTGGTACTGTGCCTCATCTTAGCGATTAAAGATCTCTCTACTAGACGCTTCCTTCATACTGACCTGTGTTTTGGGTGTGGATGGACGGGTTGCTCGTTGATGTTGGAGGCGGTTGTTGTTAGCAGCTTTCCGTCCCAGTCTAGGAACACGAGACCGGCCACTCCGACAGCAGTGAGGCGCAGCGACAACTGCCAGGTGACGTCCATTGTTACACAGAGAAAACAGGTTTCGAGGGCAGGGTACTCGTGCAGGAGTGACCCGCACGGGGGATGCTCAGCCTCAGCCACTTTCAGCTGTCGTCCAGCCTGATCAGTCTTCTGTTTCCATACCACCACGATCATTGCTGACATTGACTAGCAACCACCCCGAAAATTATCGAAGCAGCCGAAGAAGGTACGCAGTCGATTACATTGCGAAAGCGACACCCTGACAAGTCGACAACGATGGACGCGCCGATGGACAGCAAGCAAAAGAGGTGGCAATCCTATCCGGATTCAAATGCAAGGGTGCATTTTGGGGACGTATATCAAGATGCTGATGCGCTGCCGTCGTATTGCGCGCGTGCGCAAATCGGTAGAAACATGAGCGCTGTAAGAGACTCGGAGAAGAGCAAACTCTACAGGACGCTTTTTGCTGACGATTCAAAGCTTGTCGGGCACTTGAAAAGCGGACACACCGGATGCTGCTGTTACTGTCAGGGCGTGATGCCAGGTCTTGCATCTGCATCTGCCGACGAACATGGCTCTCTTGAAGGCGACCCAGAGCGACGTCGAACGAACCCCCACAAGGTTCTGTCCACATCTGAGCGACCCACGTGCCATGCCGCTAGAGTCATGACGGGAGACGAACGATGCCTGGATGAGGACATGCAAGCTCACTGGATATTGAATCCGAGCCGGGAAGACTTTGATGCGGCGCTGGCAAATGCAAGCAGCATCGTGTATCTTTATAATCAAGCCGTGTGTCGGTGCAGGACCGCCACGAGACGGAGATTATTGCATGACGCTAGCTGCGCTCATGTACCGACCCAGGAACGGCTGCGAGCGACCACTTTACGCATGGTCTCCAAGACGATGGTTCTTGTTGCGGCTCCGTTGTGCTTCCATGTCATGCGCAATTATGGAGTCTCGCGGGGGCTCGTGCTGTCGGGAAACAACCAGCTGCCTCGAGATGCGCATTCATGCCACACAACAGTCAGTGGTGACGACCTGCGGCAGCATGAAGGGGCACAAGGTGATTGGTACAAGACTGCTCAGACACAGAGCCTGGAGCCTGGATGGCTGAAGTGCCCCGATCCGTTACTGTTCCTAGCGGCATCTATGGGCGCAGGAGCTTTGCTGGTGCGGTACCACCAGATCAACAAGGGCGACAAGTTCCAGAACTGGATGTTGCTGGCGTTGACGTTCTCCGGGCTGGCATTTGGCATTTGCTCTGGTCTTACGTTCCTTGCCACCAATCTGACAGTCACGCCTGGGGCCATTTTCCTGGGCCTGATTCTCAGCGACCTCATGCACCTAGGAATCCGGCGATTCTGCACGACGCATAGCGGAGATGCCTTGGACGAAAAGCAGGCCTGCGAGTTTGTCGAGAAAGCTTGATCTCAGATGTCGACGTCCTCCGAGATCAGGGCCAAATCTGGCGGTCAAAAATTTTATGGCAGGCCTCGACAGTTGTGTTCTTTTGGCGATTGATTATTTCAAGCTCTGTGGAATCTTTGCGGAGCTAATTCGAAGGACTGTGACTGCGGACAAGCTCGTTGGATGTTCCGAAGGATGAATACTGCCGTCGAATTATGACACTCTCTCTACAATCATTATCGTGGCCACAGTACCGTAGCTTCATAATTTCATGCGTGGCGTGCTTCATGACTTCTCACGCGTGCACCATCGAAAAGCTTATGATTCCGTTTCATGAAAGGTGTTCAGTATTTGTCCGTGACATGTTACCCTCTCCGCTGGTCTGATGCACATATTAGCACATAGGGTCTATTGCGTACTGATGAGTTTGTCGATCTGGTCGAGAACAAGACATTAGCTTGGATTTGCTCTTCACTATGGAAGCCCATGCACGACCTGTGCAATAAACAGATACAACGGCTGAAATATCTCAACGAGACTCGGTACGCCCATAGCCTGTGCTTCTGGTACACATCATCCACCATACTGCGCCCTCGTCAATGCCTGCCGCTTGCTGAACGGACTCAAGCTCCGCTCACGCTGCACCGGCGGGGCAGGATCTCGTCGCGGTGGTGCAGCGGCGCGATCGTGAGCGACACTTGAGTGGCGGTAAGGACTCCTTGAACGCGATCGTTCGCGCTGAGGCTCACGCCTCCGAGGCCTTTCTTGCGAGGGCGAACGTCGATAATGCCTTCTTGGCGGGCTTCGGGATCTGTGGGAGCCTGACCTCGAGCCTTCTCTGTAGAAATCTTCGCGGCCACCACCTCTGGGCTTCAATGAAGACCTGTCCCTGTTCGTGTGATCTCTGGATCGAGATCGCGATCTTCGTCGATCGGCCGCACCACGATGTGAACGAGAGGCATTGTCTCGTCGTGGTGGTGGGGAGCGAGAGCGGGATTGGTTTGTCGAGATAGTCGCGATCGAATCAGAGCTCGAATGTGATGACACTGAGGGCGATCTTCTGTGTGGCGAATCTACGTCGTTGTAGTTTGGTTTACGTCCACGAGCTGCGGCGCTGGATTTGATGATGTCTGAAGCCGATGTTCTATATTCTTGGTCAGCCCGTGTTCACAAGCTGTAATGAAACCAATATCACTGGTGCCGGTTGAACGTGGACTTGGGCTCATGAGATCTTGCTAGTTTGTCCTCCTCTCGATGGAGGAGCACAAAGGCTCAATCTCTCTTTGCACGAGTCCACGTTGCCACGTTCAACACTTTGACACGATATCAAACTTACTTCGGAGTCTCATCCTTGGGTGCAGCATTTGTGATTTTGGCGGCCAACTTGGGGTTTGCGAGCTGCTGTGTGCGAGATGGTCGTGATATGTATGGTCTGTCCTGCTGTGATGCTTTGCACTCGTAACTGAAGTGGCCTCGCTTCAGGCATTTCTGGCAGAGTGTAGTCGACGTCGCCTTCGAAGGCCCACCAGTACCGTATCGATTCATGTTCGCCTCGAGTAATTCTTTGTGCTGAATGGTAGTTTGTTTGTGTTCCGATCGGTGTCTCTCCTCTCGTCGCATCCTTCATCAAATCGATGCCTCCGATCGGCAGGCGTAACTAGCTTCGGCTCATCCCGAGGGCTTCTGCAACTTTTGAGCTGCCGCTGGCAAACGACATCACCGCTCCCACATCGCAACCCGTGGACGCAATATTGCACCCACCGCGACACTTGCACATCCATCGCGTACCGCACTCGCCAACAAAGGCGATCACTGCGGTTCGACAGCTCAATAGGCACGCCGCCTCCTCAACGCGCCCCGCCCAGCCATTGGACATCGACAGCAGCCTCAAATGTGCCTTTTACGCCATGACCGATCCTTTGGCTCTGCAGTTGACGATTTTCCTTGAGCCGCCGGTTTCCTGAGGTCCTTTCGGTTTTCCTGACAGACATTACACTTTTCCCACCGAACAAAAGCGCAGCACTCTTTGCATCGCGCCCAACCCAGGAAGCAGTCGCTCTCGGCTCCGTCGCTTCTCACTTGGATCGGATCCACGAGTCTTCACGACCCTTCACATCGCACTCGACATGATGGCTTCTTCAGTAGACACCGGCCTCAATTCGAGCAGACCTTCGTTTGCACGGGTTAGTTGTTCCGGCAGTACCACTTCCCAGCACGGCGTCACTAACAACCCACAGATTGCTGCCGCCGGCATCCAGCCTTCGAATGCGCAACAACATTCCCAACATCGGGCGAGCAATATACACAGCCCATCTTCCACTTCACCTTCGCCTATTGGAGCTGCCAGAGGCTCTCTTTCTCAAAATCCCCAACAAACCAGCAATCACGCACAGCAAACGCCGGCGCCTCATATAAGCGGAAGAAATCTGCAGGAGCCGGGACAACTATCCACTTTCAGTGGACCAGAGGTTCTTATCCAAGCCGCGGACATGACTTCACCTCAGTCGAGGACAGTCCTCACATCAGACGGATTGCTCCAGCCTACCAGCACCGACGAGACAGGCACGCTCCTTTCGTCGTCTGATGGGGACGGCAAGCCGCCTAGTCTAGACGGAAAGAGTGTCGCATCGGGAACTACCTTCGCCTTGGATGAGAAGGAGTCTCTGCGTCCAGACGACAGCGCTAGTGTACAAGCTTCTGCTGAAGATGATGATCTTTGCTGCCCACCTGGTACCGGCGTACCGACCTCGCGCATGGGCTCTGAAGATGGCGTGCGCGCATTCCGCGATCAGTTACACGAGATCCATGCCATGGAACCAGCTAGACGTCCACAAGCCGGGCCTGGCGCCAACGGTCCCCTTCCTCAAGGTGTGTTATACGTGCCACCTGAGGGACCTGGCATGGGTAGCATCTCACGCCCAAGCCGACAGGCTACTTTGGCGTCCGAAGGTGCTGCGGTTGCGCCCGACACCAAGCTTCTTGAGGCTCTGGAAAATCCTCGTGACCGCATATGGGTGTTGAAGCTTGAGCAAGACGTGATTGATTTCGTGAAGGACGCGAAAGAGTCCTCACTCAACTTGCCGCAGTGCAATTCATTTTATCGCATGTTGGCGCACAAGATCGCTGATTATTACATGCTTGGACATTCTGTGGACGACTCAAATTCGGCTGTCCGTCTTTTCAGGACTCCTCATTGCCGTATACCGCAACCTTTGACGGGCGTGGTTACTCCTTCAACTGCTGCTAGTACGCCGCCACCCTCTGGCCCTCAAATCAAGCTGCTCCGTAGAGGTATTGATCCTGGCCCGGCGATCGCGAATGGCTCCAACATCAACTCAAAGACCAACTCCGATGATGACAGTGGAGACGACAAAAAGAGACCAGTGACTAGAGAGGAACGAGAGGCCAGGTATGAGGCTGCTCGTCTGCGTATCATGGGTTCTGCAAAGCCGACAGATTCAGAGACGTCCAAGGAGAAGGACGATTCTCGTTCAAGCTCAGCTGCTGGCAAACGCTCCAAGAAGAAGCAGCGTGACAACAGTGACGACGGGTTCGAGGCTCGCTCAGCTTATAGCTCGTACTTTGCGCCTTCGTTCTCGTCTGCTGGATATACAAGCCAGCCCGTGGCGTATCAGAACCCGCAAGGCACAAACGCTGCCCAATTTTCACCCAGCCCTTACGGAAACCAAGATATGGGCGCTGCTTCCCCGTACGGTGTTGTACAGAACCAAAACTCGCATTGGGGCGGCTCGCCCTATGCTGGCTCCGATGGCGGCCAGTCATGGTACCAAGGTCCACAGCCATACGATCTATCCAAAAACTTCAATCAAGCTATGTCGTTCCAGAACGCGCCGATGGCGGACCAGCAACAGCCTTTGTCCAGCCCTTACGCGCAGGTGTATGCGCAGCAGTCTTATGGAACCCCTAGTGCCTGGCAGCAGCAGCAACAGCAACAGCAGCAACCCCAGCAGCAGCAAGGCTTCAACGCTGCGCAGCCCTCGTCAAATGGTTTTGGACCTTCTCCGAACTTTTCTGACAGGAACCAGATGCCAGTTTACACTTCTCAACAGCAGCAACAACAGCAGGTCCATCAGCAGCAGCAGAATTACCCATTTGGGCAGCTGCCTAGTCAAAACCTGGGCCGCGTACCCAGTGCCTTGGAGCATCCTCTTCCCGGTAGCTGGAAGAGCCCGCATTTCAATCCACAGAGTCAGACTTTCGTTCCTGGACCTACAGGCAATTCGACTTTCCAGTCGTTCACGCCCCAAAGACCAGCCACTGGTAACAGCAACAATGGTATGCCACAAGGTATGCCGTATCCGTTGGAGAGGCAAATGTCCTCGCAGTCCCAGGGCTCCGCGTTTGGATCTCCTCATCATGGTATGCATGGTGCAGGTGGACCTCGTATGCCAGCTCAGCCGCTCACTCATCCTCTACCTCAGCCAGTCTTCCCGAGGCAGCCTTCTCCAAATGTTGCTCTTCCGCCCAAGCCTATGTCCGGTCACCAGATGCAGCTCGAGCACGCGCGGCAGTCACCTTCCAACGTTCACCAGATGTCGCCACAAAGCTCTAGTATAGCAAAATGGGGCGCTCCGGCGTCGTTGCCCGCCAAGCCGCCGCCTTCGGTTGAACCCTTCGACGCGTCGCGCTTCACTCCGTCTCAAAGGACCCCTTCGTTCAATCCTGCTGCTGCCGCGCGACTTCCTGGTGGTGGACTGTCAGGTTTTGGACCTATGCAGCCACTCAATGGTGGTTCGATGGCCAACGGAAACGGTTCTCCTGCCAGAAGCAGATAGCCAAACAACGCTGTTGAAGTCAGTGAATAGACCCCTAGCGACGGAACCTTGCGTCGCAAGTCGCGTTGGACCAATGGTATCGACCCTTCTACATAATGTTTCAACAAGTCAACAGCATGTTTACATCACACCGCTCGTCCTATCTCTCCTGCGTAAGAGTATGAGGTTCATGCTTCGTGTTATTTCCTCACTTCGACCCTTACTACACTACTCATTCACTTCATAGGTAATCACTGCTCTCCTCCCGTGTTGCTTACACTGCTACTGAGCTCCCTCATCCCTGTTATGTTACATCAGCTGCCCAATGCGCCGTCTCTTCCCGAAGCTTCCCTGTCTATGTGTCTTTCACTCACTCAACGACAAACGCTGTCTGGCTCGTCCATAAGAATTTAGGCGCAAGACTGAATTCTTTGACAGACTTCCCCCAAAAAGCAACCTCTGCGGCGAGTCCTCGCGTCGCGTTTTGTCCTGCCTCCTCGGCCGCGCTATTCGTCTGGCAAGACCATCAGAACACAATTCTCATCCTTCGACATCTTCGTCACGGCCGCGCCGTCCTCATCACCAGCACCATGGCCTCGGTCCAGACCTTACCTGGTATACAGGCCGCGATCGCCTCTGTGGACGCCCAAGGAGTAGTCACTCCGATGATTTCAACCCTAATCAGCGAAACCCCAGACACCGTACACCATTCTCTCGGGGTGAGAGACCGGGCGAGATTTGTGATACAGCTTCTCTTCGACCTCTACTTGCTGGGTGCTTCTCAGGCTGAATTAGTCGAGTTCGCCGTGCGCATTGACGGCTTCATCGTAGCTCATGGTCACGTTCTTGTCACTGACATTCGCGCTGGCGGAGGGGTGTTAAACCTCTTGAGCATCCCTGATGGCATGACTGGCACGGCAAAGACTGCCGAGTTTCGTGCACTCACAACCAGTAAGATAAACTATCTCTAGCGGTGGAAAAGACAACTGACAAATGACAGGCGCGAGCGCAGATGGAGAGGATAAGCACACCCTTTTCCGTGCGCAGCAGGTCGGTCAGATCCAGGTTGATGTTCGTCACGAGAGGGGAACACCTATCACAGACAGAAGCGGCTCTCTTTAAACTCCCCGCCACGATGGCAGCTATTCCAGCGGGATCAGAGATAGCACTCGCGCTGCTTATTACGTCCAGTAAGCCACAAGTAAGAGACTCCCAACGACCCAAAGCTGACCTGGTCCTCCCAGCTACGACAACCCTTCCCCTGATCATTCAACCATGATTGCTTTCGTCCACGACCCGCAATTCGGGAGAATTGGACATTACGTGTTTCTCTACAACAGCGAAGAGTTCGTCGCACGCTTGAACAGGCTGCCGCAAACAGTTCCGCGCGTGCCTTCCAGTGTGCAGAGCATTCTTCCGGATCGCATGTCCACAGGCCATCTCACTAGGGGTACGATGTCGATTATTCCCCCCGACTTACACCATGGAGACGAGGGTATTTTCGTCACTCCTCACACTGCTGGTGCGCAGTCGACTGCGAACACCTCCACCGCACAGCGATCTAGCATCGATATTGGCGGTGGTTTGCTTGCGACTACAAGCGGAAGTCCCTACAGCCGTCTTCGTTACCACGACTCCGTCGCTTCGCACACTGCTGGTGCACAGTCGACTGCATCTACGCCGGCCTTACAGCAACTCAGAACCGATACTGGCGGTGGCTTTTCTGCGACTTCAACCAGCAACCCTGTCACCGCCGCTCATCCTTACATTCGAGGCTCCGTGCCGCCACCGGCCTCTGCTCCAGATACTTCCTCCACACGATCGCCTGGTGCATATCCCGCTTCAGGACTCGATGCTTCTGGTCGTCTTTTTTCGAGCGATTGGACTTTCAACAACCGTCATCCTGCCATGCGTCCGATACCACAGCCAGCGGACGCTCACCCCAAGGACAGACCCAACACTAGCTCCGCGAACCGCACCACTGCCCTAGAGCCCAACCAAACCGCCCGCAAGACTCCTTCGCAGGCTCAGGCTTCAAATGACTCTGCCGGGGCTGGGGCTCCCTCTGCTTCGGCCGTTCCGGAGGCTCAGGAGTCATGGGGGACCGATCTCAGGACCACTATTCTGGCCGAGGCCAGGACCGCCTCCTATAGATCTTACATACCCGCCATGTCTACACCAGCGATTGGTGGCGCCTTCCCCTTCAATCCGCAGGCTCAATCCAGGACTGCTTTTGCTGCTGCTAGAGTGGGTAATTTCCCTTCTTACCCCACTTCGCAGACTCAGGACATGACTGGTGCCATTCGGCCTGGTGGTTCTAGCCGTCGCTCCGGCTCACGCCCTCGACCTTCGACTGGAGCTGGCCAAGATCGTCTTCAAGTCTCTCAGTCACACAATGCGGCGGCGTATGGGGGATATAAGACCTCCGGTATCAGGCCTCCTTTGCAGGCTCAGACCACGTCTGGCTCAGATGGAACTGGTAGTTCGGCTCGTCCAGCCACTTCTCAGGCTCATTCCATGGCTGCTTCTGCTGGATTCCCCCTCCTTCCTCCTTTCCAGCAGCATCCGGCTACGCCTGTTACTGCTGGGAGGGTTCCTTCTCCTCCCGCCGCTTCGCAGGCCGTTATGCGTGATCATTATCGCCAACGCCTTCTTGGCCTTCCCACGTCCTCACACCCTCAACTTGCACCTCAGCCTGCTCAGAATGGTAGTCAAGCTTCCCAGTCGAACAACAACGCGGCGGCAAATATGGGGCGTCGGAATGCCGAGCCCGAGGAGTCCATGAAGGCTCAGTCTACAACTGACTCTGATGGAGTTGACATTTCTGCTCGTCCCGCCACTCCGCACGCTCGATTCACGGCTGCTTCTACTGGTGGTGGCGGTGTTTCCACTCTCTCTACCCCCCTACAGGCTCAGTCCACGAATGCGTCTGCCGGACCTGGTTCTTCCCCTCACAACGCCATTGTCATCGACAATGAGGTCACGTCTACGCCGGCTACTGGCGGCGGCAATGCTCCCACTATCCCCGGCAACCTGCAGGCCACGCCCTTGACTGCTTCTGCTGCGCCTGATAGCCCCAGTGTCTCCGTCAACCTACAGGTCGAGTCTACGCCAGGTACAGGAGGTGGTGATGTCCCCTCTTCCCTCTTCGTTTCCCCCACCGAGTCTGTCGCTGGCAGTGGCAGCGATGGTGCATCCAGTCTAATCGCCAATTCTCAGGCTCAGTCTACGGCTGCTCCTGCTGAAGCCGGTGTGCCCTCCCTTCCAGTGGACCAACAGGCGACGTCTGCGGCGGCTACGGATAATGGTGGCGTCTCCTCTCCTTCCGGCGTCCCTCAGGCTGCGTCCACAACTGGCGCTGGCTCCGACAACAATGGCGGTACGTCCGGAAACAAGCGCAAGCGCAGCGAGCAGGAGTCGGAGGGCTCACAGCGTCGCACCAAGAAGTGATCTTTCCTGGTCATAGCGTCTTTTTCGATTCTGTTGACCCAAACTCACCTTCATGTCGCACTCCAATGCTGTCGTCAAAGTGGAGGATCAGCTCGTGGACAAGCGCTCAAGTGCTAGGAAAATTAACAGCTGTTTGAACGTATACAGCATGCTGGGACTTTGAGTGTAATTGACAAAGGCGAGGATGATATCATGGCATGGCATTAGGATGGTACTCAACGCTCTTGGTGCAGACTTTTGGGTATGATCGTTCACTAAATTCAGTGCAACGGCCGTCATGGCTAAATGAAGAAGAAGCCCTCAACAAGCTACGATATTCCATCCCCTACCCTGAATGCAAGCTCCTTAACCTCTCGACCAATGTATTCTGTTCCTGCGGCGTGAGGCCACGGTCTACAAGTTGAGCTCTGCCCGCATTGTACCGCACGTTGGCATCCCTCGTGAGCATGAACACCCGTCATCCTATAGGTTCATGCCCGGACACACCATTTTGGACGTAAGGTGCGAGACTTATGTGTCCAGACTGCCAAAGTTGCCTCGGAAGTTTCAGCGAGTGGCTACGTTACTGCGTCTTACGTGGTAGGCATCATCCTTGCCTAGGAACAAGTGTGTGATGGTAATGTCCTCGTTGGCAAAAACTTCGAGCAGCGACTGTAGAAATCTCAGTAGCTCTTCAGAACGACAAAACCCGCCGATCGCAGACTCTGAGATGCTCCAGAGGCCTTTCACGCTTCCAGCGGCGAAATCCAGGCTTCGATACAAGACGCCTTCACAACGATCACTACAGTCAACTTTGTCGGAGACTCGAAGCCGTCACGCAGGGAGACGATCAGGTTCTTAATTCTGATTGCCTAGCTGTTATGTCGCAAACGGAGAAAGACGTATCGGCAGCGCAACGAGCAGAGAATGATCTTGTTGGGATCGAACATATGCAGACTCCGAGTAATGCTTTCCTCCGAGATATTGGATGGTGCTCGCGATCAGAGACGGATCAATCATCGGCTCGTGATTCTGACGATTGTTAGTGTGAAAGAAGACACGGCGAGATCCATTCATTTTGACGATTGCGTTACACTAGGCCGATGGCCTGCAATCCTGATCCAGTCAGGCCTTTACTTTAAAATCCTCACGAGTTGCCTTTCGGCTATTAGTCTGTACATGCTCGTTTTCAATCATTGCGTCCCCGACATTCGCTTTCTCGTCGCGATGATCTGCACGCGCTCTCGCCCTTACTTGGTCACCTCCGCAACGCCCTCCCTGCTCTTCTGGAAGGCATTGCTCCACAACGAGCTCACCTTCTCCTCCAACCTGAGCCTCGCGCTCGTCCAATCTGCGGTCTGTAATGTGCGCACGTTCTTCTCTAGTTCGGCATTCCAGCGGTCCTTCGCGGTCTCAAGTAGGCCAGTGCGGACCTCACGGTTGATGGGAAGTGGTTGTGCGGGTTCAGGCTCGACAATGCCGTTCAGCAGGACTGCTTGCTGGTGTAGGAGGGCGCTCTGGTGAAGTCTGTTGCGCGCGTGTAGGTTCAACGAGAGGTATACGATTGTTGTTGTGAGAGTGAAGCCGCCCAGCTGAATGGTGTTAGCTTAGCTTGGGAGGATTGTGACTGGAATCGGCGGAAGTGTACGTACGAGGCCCGAGGTAAAACCCATGTTTATTTGACTCGACGGCAAGGACTGTGAGACCTTGCTTTGTGTTTGGTGAGTTTGGTGATGTTGATGTGTCGTCGGTCGCTATCGGGCGCAACCTTCCCAAACGGGATTGCCGCGGACTTTCATGTTGGACTTTGGCTTCACCCAGATATCCATGCCCTGAGAACCTTGGAAGGAGTGCTATCCATACACCCACGCCTCATACACCAATAATCCTTTGCACGACACGGCACGGAAGCAGTCGTTCTAATTCCCGCTCTCTATACCAGCAGCCGACATCGCACAAACCACACGTAAAAGGAGACACCGCCGCAAACCGCAACAATGGCCGGAGGCCTCACCAAATACCGCCACTTGAGCAGAGACTCTGCCCACCGCAGAGCGCTCCTTCGCAACCTGGTCACATCTCTCATTGAGCACGAGTCAATCTCAACATCATGGCACAAGGCGAAGGAGGCGCAAAGACTGGCGGAAAAGTTGATCACATTGGGCAAGAAGAACACCGAAGCCAGCAGGCGCTCAGCCATGTCTACATTATTCGTACGTTGTGCTTTGTCGCAAGGAAAGGCAGCAGTTGGCTAACATTGTCCAGCGCCCTCATGAAATGCTCCCCAAACTTTTCGGACCGCTCAGAGAACGCTACGCCAACAGGCCTGGAGGCTACACCCGCGTGCTCAGAATCGAACCCATAAAGGAGGACCAGGCCGCATCCGCAATCCTGGAGCTTGTGGATGGACCTAAGGACATGCGCTTCGCCATGACGGCACGAACAATCGCCAAAGCAAACGCGGAAGGCAAGGCAATCAACGACATGACTGCCGCCAACATCCACAAAGTCACACGTTTCAGACCCTCGGCCGACAAGGATTTGGAGGAGATGGTCAGCAAATTCTCTGAGATGGATGCCGCGGGCGACTTTGGTGATGTTGAGGTGAAGAAGAAGAGGGTTTACCCCAGGCAGGAGCGCAGCAGATGAGCTGTCATTTGGTGGTGGGAAAAAGTGTATTTATACTTGCATATGGGTCTTTGCATGATCAGTGGGAGGGATTTTCAGGCACAGGAAAGGTGTCGAAGAGTACTGGACATATACGCCAGATCCGGACAGGGCAGTAGATGTGCGGAACTGCATGGCCGACTACAACTAGAAGTTGGTTTGGACGTGCTACATGCGGTCGACCCAGCATACGCTGCAGATCGAGCCTCATGGCCACGGTACATGGCAGAGTCCCACATTTTTCAAAGGCCCTATGTACGCTAAGCAGACAGTGTACGATATCTTACAATTGGTTCATCAGTCACTGTATCTGATCTCACTGCCATTGGTACACGATGGCATTTCCTTGACACCATTGTATCATCCCGCTAATATTGTTACCACGAAGCAACCACGAAAGGCTGCCTTCACGATATTTGATTTTGGGCGACGTTTTGTCAGAGACTAAGCACAAGTAGCAACATAGATCGATTTTGGTGTCTGAACGTCTTGGCAGCCATTCTAAACAAGCTGAACGACTGGAACAGAAACATCCTGCCTTAACATCAAGTATGCCAATTGAGCTCTACAGGTTTTCCAATGCTTCAGCGAGCTACGTGCAACGCGCTCAGCTGCAACACTTTGCTCTCACAATTATGGTCGGGTCTAATCGACGATAACAGCATCACGACGGCATAAAGTAGAATTCGAAACAATTATGATTTTTATCCATCTTGAAATCATCTATGCTATCACCCCACTGGTCTGGTCTGCTCAGACCCTGGGCACTCCGGTGGGGTCTATCGCGGAGAGAGATGCGAGAACTCACAACGTCGCTCACCAGTGGATCACTCTGACATCACCACGGATGTGTAGTCGTGACGATTGTTTGATGTGCTAGGAGGTATCAAAATGTAGGTATTTAGTGCGTGAGTTCTTTGGCTCTTGTTCCTTGTGTGATAGATTCACCTCTACACTCCCATACTTTACGCTCTAATCAATCGATCCATAGACCACATCACGTCAACACAAGACTCAACCCCAGCAAATATGTCTGAGCAACAACCCAAGTCCGCGTTCGACATCGGTATGTATGATTAGATTGATCGAATGTTTCTCGACCCGCTAACATTGCATTGCCAGGCTGGAAGCCACCGGCCCCTCAAAACCAGAACCACCCAGGTCTCGAGAAGAACATGGACCCGTTCCCAGAGGTTGACCAGGTGCCAACATACGACGGCGGTGCGCAAACATACAAGGCAGCCGGCAAGCTGAAGGGTCGCAAAGCTCTCATCACGGGTGGCGATTCTGGCATCGGCCGTGCTACCGCTGTGCTGTTCGCTATGGAGGGCGCAGAAGTCATGATCACATACCTCGAAGCCGAGCAAGAAGACGCCGCTTTCACCAAGAAGATGGTCGAGGAGCGCGGCGGCAAGATCCACCTACACGCGGCTGATTTGAGGAGTGCGGATGCATGTAAGAAGACTGTCGACAAGGCGCTGGAGAACATGGGTGCGATCAACATTCTCTTCAACAACCATGCTTTCCAGATGATGCAGGATACCATCCTGGACATTCCTGAAGAGCAATGGATCAAGACGTTCGACACCAACATTCACGGTAAGATGATCTTTGTGTTTGTGCTCCTTGACAGTCATCAGTTCACTGACAATTTCCAGCTTTCTTCTACCTCTCAAAGTACACCCTCCCGCACATGACCAAGGGCGACACGATCATCAATGACGCTAGTGTCAACGCCTACATTGGCCGCCCCGACCTGCTCGACTACACCAGCACCAAGGGCGCCATCACAGCTTTCACCTACGGTCTCAGCAACCAGTGGGTCGGCAAGGGTATCCGTGTCAATGCAGTTGCTCCTGGCCCTGTATGGACGCCTCTGGTCGTCTCGACGATGACCGAAGAGTCGCAGAAAGCTTTCTCAGGGCCCATCGGTCGTGGTGGACAGCCTAGTGAGATTGCGACTGTGGTTGTCTTCCTGGCTAGCACAGACAGCAGTCAGATCAGTGGACAGGTCATCCACTGCAACGGTGGCGTTGTGGTTCACGGTTGAATTGGTAACCTGCACTTTTGAATAATGCCATGCGATGACACGATGTTCACGAAACATGACTGGTCCAGCCAGATAAATAGACCAAACGAGACCCAAACACACGATATACATGCCTGTACTCAAATATTCGTCTCCGTCGTCCATAGTGCTCTTGATTCCAAAATCGCCCTACGTAAGTTTCTGCTTAATGAAGAACGCCCTGAGGTAGCTCAACTGCCACGTGCAGGTAATGCCCAAAACCGCAAGCTGCAACAACGTCCACCTCACAACCCTAGCGTTCACGCTCTCGCTGATATCCCTGAACTCCGCTTCACGCTCGCGCTGGAAGACCTGCTCACGCTTGACGTCCTGCAGGCGCGCGTTCAGGTCGCGCACCTTCTTGACCACGTCCTCGATCTTGTCCTTGTCCGAGCTCTCGATCTTCGAGGTGTCGCCGATGGCCATGTCGAGCTCGAACTTGATGCCGCCGGCCGAGCCGCCGTGGAAGAGGAAGCCGGAAGTCGCGGGCACGTTGGTCGGGGTGAAGCAGAGGCGGTGGTCGCCGGCGTCGGCGGCGGTGAAGATGAATTTGCCGCTGCCCTTGGAGCGCTGGGAGACGACGCGGTGGTCGTTGTCGAAGGTTTCGTCGACGGTTATGAAGACGCCCTGGGGATGTTAGATTATGGTGGGGTTGTGGTTGGATGGTGGTGAGCGAGGGTTTGGTGTACCATGTCGGGGTTAGGCATGTAGGCCTTTGCTTGCTCGTTCCATTGCGTCGCTGTGAAGTGGCCTGTGTTGCCGTCAGTAAGAGGTTCTGGTATAGCCAAGTGGTCCGTTGCTGCATACCAACGACAAGCGTGTCCTTTGGCAGCTCTTCGAAGAAGCACTTTTGGGAGGGCCCGTCAATGTAGAAGTACAGGGCTTGTGCCTGGCTGGCCAGCAGTGCCAGACCGGCTATTAACGAGGGCCACATGGTGTGTTTGGGAGGATGTGTGGGTGTTGCGACTGCGATCTGTCCACTGTTGCTGGCGTCTTTTCTCCTGACGTTCGAGCTGCTGCTGTTTGGGAACTTGACTCGTGTTCGTTGCTCCTGCTTCACGTGCCAAGCCTGGCTTTGCTGGAACCATTGTCCATCTCGAGAGCTGTGACTGATTGAGTAGTCCGTAACACGGTATTGATGGCATATCAGATATCTATGAACTACTGTCTTCTTTCGATGCTACGAAGCCATCTGAAGTCTGGTGCATGATACGGTGGCTCACAATGATCATCGTCTTACAAGCGAAAACAGCATTAGAAAATTTGCCAGTGACTTCTGTGCCATAACCTCAAGGATAACAATGCTTCAGTCAAGTTATTCGAAAGGATACACATTCCATCTATACATATCACTGCGGGATGTTAAATGTGATCTTCACGTCAGAAAGCCTTCGTGCCAAGAGTCAAACACGACAAAAGACTCGATTAGATGTTATGGTATGCTTCGACGAACTGTGACATTCATGATATGTGTCGTATAGTCCTCTTGTATATACGAAATTAACCTCGGTCGAAGGAACACAGACCGAAGCGATAGGCCAATACATTACACTGTCAACCGAGCAACTGCTTCCCCGCCTCTGCTCGGCTGAAGTCACAACTCCATTGACCAGGCATAATAAATCCTCAAACCCTGCAGCCGGACCATTGGATAATCGGATTCAAAAGGTCTCAAACTCTACTCTGCCAATAGAACTGGCGCGAACATTGGCCATTATGTCGGGTTCGAAAGGCGGCAACGCACAAGACAAAGCCAACAATGGAGCAGACCAGGGTGTCATCAAACTTGCGGACGGCCATACTATCACCTACCACACCATTGGCGACATCGGCCTACCATTGCTGATCTTTGTCATTGGAAGCTCCGGACTTGGGTCGTTATATCGTCGTCTGGCCATTGAGCTTTCCGCCACTTTCAGATGCGTTTACTTCGACAAGAGAGGCTTCATCCCAGCTGATACCGATGAGGCGACTCTTGCCAGAGAAACCAACCAGCTTGTTCTTGCCAATCAGAATGCCGACGATGCTGCAGCTCTCATCAAGCACTTGTCGTCGAACAAACCTGTCTACGTCTTCGGGACATCCACAGGTGGTACGGCGGTGTTGGACCTTGCTGTCAGATATCCCGAAATCATTCGAACGGCGGTCCTGCACGAACCGATTACCTTCTCCGTGATGCCACCGACTGTGCTCAAGGAAGAGACACTCGCGCTGTATCGCAGTCTGCCTTTCTACGCGGACCAAGTCGATGGCTCGAAGACCTATGCGAGCTACATGTTCCGGCCTTACTCTCAAGAGACATCTTCCAAATTGCAAGAACGCCTGATCCGCCAAATCCAGGAAGAAAACGAGATTCCCGAGAGGTCCACAGTGCCAGCGAAGAGCGCGCAAGAGTTCAATGCTCGCCAGGGAGAGCAGGAGGGTGCAGCTATGCTTGCGTACCAAGTGGATGTGCGGCAGGCGAGACGTGTCAAAGATAAGCTCCTGCTCATCCGCGGCGACGAGAGCAAAGAGTGGCCGATCAGTCAACCGGTCGTGTATCTAGCACAGGCTCTTGGGGGTGAGAAGAAAGTGTGGGAGCTGGTTGGCGACCACTTGAGCTTCGCTGCACGACGCAACGTGGTGGTGTTCGCCAGGCAGCTTGTCGACCTCCTGCGTCAGGAAGGTTGTTTGTCGGTATCCACAGTTAGCGAGACGAAAGCACGTCTTTGATAGAATTGGCCGATAGGCACTAAAAGCGTCGTCAGTCGTCCCCATCACATGCGCTGTCAAGTCGTGGCGCCGGAGTATATCCACAAGGCCAACATGCTTCACTAGCTGTTCCCCCTCATGCAGGTTGCTGTTATCCGGCGATAGAGCTTCGTTAGCAGCCTGCAGGGTTACCGATAACGCCATGCAGTCGCTCGCAGAGTTCATACCCCTTGGCTCCACCTCCATATCTCAAGAGCAATCAGTGGATGTATGCATATCTATTGGCAATATCGCTAGGAACGATGCGTGGGATGTAGTTCGCGTCAATACCCGAGACACCACCTTGATATCATTCGCCTCGGTAACGTTGACACGAGACGCAAGACTCTTCCAAGGCACGAGAACGCCCATCTCGGCGAGAGATTTTGGCCCACTCACGACTCGTGCCGTTGCGAACAATTGCAAATCACAATCAACCTGCAGTACTTGTGATCTGCCTTGCCGCGCTTGCCATGCGTCGCAGGAGTCGCTCCGTTCCGCGCGATGCGCATGAGCGTGAACAGATTATTGTGGGTCTTTTCAAGTTCACAAGACCCTCAGACCCTCCAAAAGATCCGACCGTTGCGAAAACATGCACATCTAACTATGTAACTAGTGCGAGCGGCGGGCGCCAAAGTCGCTCGGACGAACGACGCTGCGAGGGACAAGACCGCCGAAACTCGAAAGCCAGCAAACATTTCCCTGATGTAATTAATGCCGCAGAAAGCGCTTCGGTCAATCAATCAGCGTGACACGACAATAGTGGTGGCCCTCTCTCCCGCACACAAACCATCCCGACGGCACGGCTCAAACATGTACGAGTGGCAAAGTCGAAGCAAAAGTCATGTACCTCAAGGTATGTAGGCGCCTCCTCCCTCTAGTGACCCCCGCATCTCTCTCAATCTCCACCCTATCAACATCAATGATTCATGTGCTACAACTCCCTACCCGAGCCGCTGAGGCTTGCCTTCGGATTGCTCTCCGCCTACACGTGAAAGATCGCGGGAAGGGCAGCGGCCGTGTCCGTCCAGATTTCCCGCTCCACACTACGACGCTTGACGGTGATGCCCTGCTTGCAGATACATAGATAGACAACGCCACGAAGGTGCTGAAACAGGTATACCTCATGATGTATTCGATGGTACCTCCAGCGTGGGGCCGGGACTAGGGTCGCTTCGCTCGCGACGAGCCGCCGATGTCCAAATGAACCTGCAGCCCACCTATGCGTCGGCAAGCAGCAAGCGTGCGGGAGGGGGCTGAGAGCGAGCAGCAGGAGGAGGCGTAGGAGGGTGTGGGGTTTGCTGGAAGCGTGATGAGCGGGATGTGCAGATGTAGCCCTCCGCCAAGGAAGGATCCGACCCTGCGTGTCTTCTCATGCGCTCTCTGCGACGGACGCGAGGCGTCGTGGGCCAAGAGCTGGTTAGGCTGAGGGGTGCAGGAGGTGGTGAGGAGAGGTGGTGTTTGAGAGGCTGGGATGTGGGCTGGGGCTACACACGCTGCATAGGTACGCAATCGAGCATGGGAGCGCTAAGGTCGTGATTGGGCAGAGGTGGGACGTCGAGTGGGTGTTATTGGCAGTGGTATAGGGCTAGGAGGTGGATCTGAAGACTCGGGAATGCGGCCGAGAGAGATTGACGTCCATCCTTGAAGGATGAGACACGAGAGATAGTGGGATCTGGGGGTTTGATAGGCAGGTCGTACAGAAGGAATAGGCGAGAGCTTTGTTGCAAGTGCGAACGTCATTATGGAACAGGTGAGTGGCACAAGGTTGGAGATGAGGAGGAAGAGTGGTGGTATGAAGGTGACACGCAGTGTGTCATCGTGTTTCTCGTATGCTACTCTATAGCTGCCAAAGCAGTCGTTGCAGGTGTGTTGCTGGCGAACAGAAGTGCGTTTGCGAAAAAATGCAAGCAAACGCGCCAAAAGCATCCTCCATGCTTTCAAGAGTCCAAGTCAAAGCTCTGGCTCTTCCAAGAAAATCCCATTGCCCTTTCCGCGGTAGTACATCAACAAATGCGTAAAGCAAGGGTATCCTCCATATGCAGCCAAACTGCAGAATAGCATCGACAATTGCAGATACTGCTACCCTGCAAGCAGCCCATCCCATAACACCGTGCCGTGTGGTATCAGGCCCCAGTGGCCATGGCGTGTCATGCCCGGAAAAGAAAAAACAAGTCAAGACCAAAGACTTTTTAGTACAGTATGCGAGGTGGCAAATCCGTGCCGATAATGCGAGTTGATATGAGATCGTTGAGGAAAATCCAGAGTGTAGAGGGAGAACGTGGCTCCCATGCTGTGGTTCTGGGGCTTTATTTAGTTGTTTTTGTTCGACTTGGCCAGAGTGGCGAGACGAAATTGGAGTCGTGGGCAAATGATACATCGAGCTCGATCAAAGCAATCGAGCTGGAGACGAAGTGAAACGGTTCAACGAAGGCTCGAGCGACGCTTGGCGGCGCGGGTCTGGTCGAAAGAGCTGAAGTAGTCCTGAAGGGCAGCACGGGCCTGCTTGCTGAGGCCGGTACCGGAGGGCGACGAGCTCGAGGCAGATGAGAGTGATGTCCTCGATGATGAGGGAGTCAATGAAGGGCCCGATGATGAGGATGAAGAAGTTGAGAGCCTCTTGTCGTCCCTCTCGGTGAAGTTGTATGCGGGAGTCAGAACGTAGCCGGGCTGTGATGATTCCCACGAAGAGTGCTCAGTGAGGGGAGAGGGGCAGCCTGATTGAGGTGCCTTTTCAAGGTCCGCAAGGCGGCAGGATTGTGAGCAGTAGGAGCCTTCGCACTGCTTGTCGCAGGCGAGGCAGAAGTCCTGGAAGCAGTCCATGGTTGTGGTTGTTGTTGTGATGGTTGTGGTGTTGGTATTGAGGTTGGTGATGGAAGCGTCGACGGTCGAAGCTGTTCTGGTTGTTGGTTGATAATGTGGTTTAGTCGAGTATGGAATCGACCAAAGGGATAGCAGAAGGATTAATTTGTATGTTGAAGAATCGAATGCCTCCGATGACTGTGCAGAAGGTGATGGATATGGTCAGGCACCGTGATGAATCATACGGTGCACGGATTGCGTGCTAGGCGATGCCCGGAGTAGAGTGTCAGACAGGTGTCGCAACGCGTGATCAATGGTGTGCGGGTGGTTGAAGAAGATGCAATGGGGATTGGTAATGAATGGCAAAAGAGCGATGGAGTGCTACGGGAGGGCGGTTGCGTATATATGGGAGGCGTGAGATGCATGCTCGGTGGGCGAGGGGCGTGGAGGGCGGTTTTGCGATTGTTGGCTACAGGCCAGCTGCAGCGTGAGGAGGGGCCACGAAGAGCGTGCGCTCAGGCACGCCGTGTGCAGAGCGAATGAGCAGGCTCGATGTGCAGCCAGTGGGTCTGGGTGCGAGGGCGTGACTGGGCAGGCCGGGCGATCATGCGCCTAAACGAAAACAGGCGACGACGCACCAGCATTTGGCACGAAACCTGCAGCTAGTCGAGTGCGCGGGTGGGCGTGGGATGAGCACCCCATCGCTACTCGCCCGTCGCCGTCGCCGCTCGGACGCTTGTCTCTGAGCCTCGCCCTGCTGGGACTACTGCTGGGACCCCATCGATCCATTGCTCCCGGCGTCCTCCACAGGCCTGGTATGCTGCTCAGCCGTTTCCCTCCGCAGCACCGTGTAGTAGACGACGGAGACGCAGCTCTTGGTCCACGTTTCTCTCTCCCGTCGGCCGTGATGTCGGCGGCATCCCAGCGAGCGAGAGCACTGGGCCCACCGTCAAACTGCCTACCACAGCACTGCCGTGCGCTCCTCGCCTTTGTTACAACCTGCCTGCCTGCGCTGGGGAGCCCTGCATCAAAACAGTGTCTCGCTGGGCCTCGTCCACAGGGCAGGTTGAGCCCGAGCCTGCCTGCTGACTGGAGCATCATTACGCGAGGCAGAGATTTCGCTGTAGCCGCCTGACGCTCACCATGCACTATTCTTCCACACGGGCCTCTGGAGAGCAGTGCACTATTTTGTGTGTGGAGGGCGGCTCGCACGGCTCCATGTCTCCTAGACAGGCCACCAAGCATCGGCCTGTCCATTTTTCTGTGACAAGATTTGCTCTGATGACAGCCAGACAGGTAAGGCGCAATTTGCTGGCGTGATCTCCGACGATCAGCACGCGAATCAGCGCCTGGCGTGGCAAAAATGCGATCCTTTGGATTTTTTTCTGGTTCGCAAAGCACGCAATACTGCGCTCTGTGCGGATACGGATGCTCAGCTGGCCGAACCAGCTGACACTCTGTTTCGATACTTCGTCCTGCCCATCTCCTAGGAGAACACCGTGATGACAGTCTTGATGCCCTCCGCTTCGTGACCTCGCGTGCACATACGCACACACAAATACAAATCCGTGGCGCACGGTTCTGCACTGTTGCTGACTGCTGCGAATAATGCTGCCTTCATTCCTGTTCCTGTCGCACGGCCGACTGTGCAGATGTGCTGCCGCCAATGCTCAACGCCAACGTATACTGCATGCTGTACATTTCGAGGCCCGCTTCTGACAACAAGCATCCTGAGACGTGCCTTGCGCCATGTGTGTTTGGAGAAACGTGCTCGAGCAACTTTCGCAAGCCTCGTCTACCAATGACGACCCCGTTCCTTGTGAACCCTCTTGAACTCTATCGACCCAACATATCTCGTAATATAACAGGTACCGAAGGTACATTCACAGCCTCGCCCAGGCCGATCCAAGCGTACCCCAAAGTGCCATTCGCTGAGTCTGGGGTTTGGCTGAAGACCAACAGGGCCGTGTGGTTTAGCGAGCCAGACTGTCTCTCGCGAACTCTCGTATATTGCACTTGCAACCCCACGCCGCGCTAGAGCAATGGTGAAGTTGATGCTTAGCCTGGCGCAAGTATAGCAATCTCACTACCGCTGACGTCCCTTATCTTTCTCTGCTTTCCCATGCAAGAGCACTAGATGTGCGACAAGACTAGCCGATCGACGCTGCTTGCTTGCTTGCTTGTAAGTAGCTCATCAGTAGCAGCAAAGGTTCGTCACCACTTAGTTGCATGTCGGCCGGCTGCATCGAATCGAAGAAAGATGCTGTGCAGGACCACGTCTCACGACAGCAGCGTAGGCCTCTCTCTCAGCAGGGGGCCTGCGACAGTACTTCGAAGTCCGTCTGCCGATCTGGCCCAGCGTAGCCAATGCTCATCCTCCACGCGTGGTACAAAGGACGCAATCAGTCCCACGGCGCGGCGCCAGGCCAGTGCTCGAGCGGATGTCCGCATATGCGTGTCGCCATCCCCACACTCGAACCGTGAGTCGCGTTGGTGCACGGTTGTTGAGATACAGTATCTCTGGCGAGCGAGCGAGGCTGGCCCCATTTGGGGTCTGGGGTTTTTCGCTTGTTCGGAGTAGTAGTGAGCCGCCACATCTTGTGGCTGGAGGCTGGACGACAGACTCGCACGAAAAGAGGGGACCATTTGCCTCGTGTATGCGATGCTGGGGGAGCTCGAGAACGGAGGCGTTCAACTTCTCGCTCAATTCCTGCTTAGCGTGTGCGTGAACTGCAGGAGAGGCGCATCTGTGGGTAACCAAGGCGATTCGCTGCCGTGCCTCCCATCACAAATCCCGTCACGTTTTGGCGGCTTGTGTCTGCAGCAGTACTGTGCGTGTATGCGCATCCTCGGCGTCGTAACACTCGCGACTCCTGAACTCCTGAGGCACGTTTCGATATGTTCCCTCACGGCGTGTAGGCGTTCACAAAGCACTTCCGCAAGCCGTTGTCTGGCCTGACGCTCACCTGGCACAGTCCACTCCGTGCCATGCACACACAGCACATATGCATATGTATGCATGCAGCAGCAGCAGCATCGGCGCAGACTTGGTCCGCCCGCCGCTTGAGGCCTTCTAGGCAAACGCCTTTTGTTCGATGATCGAAGACATTGTGGCATGAGCTCGACGCGTATGAGGCAATTGTTTGCCAGAAAGCCATGACATCCTGCAGCCAGCGGCATGGCAAAGCAGCAAACACCATAGTCGCACCGCGGCATCAGCGCCTGCATTGCCGGCGTCTCGAACATCAGCCATCACCGAGTGAGCAACGCGTTGCTGCTGCTGCTGTGAGCTAATCGAGGCAGACGCTCCCTCACGATTATTGGCGTAGACTCATGCCATCCTTCTAGTGGTTTTCAATCCAAGCATTGACCGAGTAGATCGAGGCATATGTTACGCCTCTTACTCTGTGCCACGAGGCAGCGCCGCTAAGGCTTTCATCACATCCACGTATGCTCTCGGCAAATAATTCACGCTCAATTATATGCCGCTTTCCAATCACTCGACCGCAGAACTCGCTTCCACTTGCCTGCTTGACTACTGTACGGCAGCGACAGTCTCCTTTTGCCTAATTGGCCAATCGCGAGAACCATGCAATATTCGTTTTGACCACACTGCACAAAACTCGTCCTGATACCGGGATGTATCTGTTGAGAAAAGAGGTCGTGCAATGTGCCACGAAAACCAAACTCGAGTCTTCGTCGCTCACTCGTCTTGTCCGCGACACATGAGTCGATCTTAAAGCCACACGCAAAAGGGCCACGTATTACAGCGAAAATCGACTCGATCGACTTTATATGAAAGGAGAGATCATCGTATCAACCCACTTCTCATATTGTGCCGCTTCGATTGAACGAGGTCTACAGGTTGCAATCAACCCGGCGCGGTGTGCTCATTGACATTAGTAACAATACGCGCACTCAATGATTTT
Source organism: Cladosporium sp. BSL10 (assembly GCA_001553865.1). Taxonomy (NCBI): domain Eukaryota; kingdom Fungi; phylum Ascomycota; class Dothideomycetes; order Cladosporiales; family Cladosporiaceae; genus Cladosporium; species Cladosporium sp. BSL10. The sequence goes on from LJJI01000173.1 coordinate 102,588, forward strand.
TCACTTTGTTGTTGAAACAATGACATGGCGGCATGTAAGTCGACAAAATCCTTAGTAACGGACTTTACACAGTGCCACGACAGCTTATGTGATCAAGTCGCGCTTCCTCAGCCTCACGACGCTGCACTATCTGTCGCGATGTCAGCTTAACATGATTCGCAGGCTCCCCAAAATGTAAATCTCTCACAACAACACACAGCAAATCATTGAACCATTCCACTCAAAATGACGACCATCCAAAAAGGAGATATCGTGCTCGTCACAGGCGCCACTGGCTATATTGGCTCACATGTCGTTGAAGAACTGCTCGCCGCCGGGTACAAGGTACGCGGCACTTCCAGAACCAAGGACAAAGCCGCGTACCTCACCGATCTCATGGACAAGAAATTCGGCAAAGGGAGTCTAGAGATCGTCGAAGTCCCGGACATGATCGCGGACGACGCCTACACTGACGCCGTCAAGGGTGTGAGCGGCATCGTCCACCTTGCATCCATCGTGACCTTTAGCGCGGATCCCGAAGAAGTCATCCCGCCGACTGTGAAAGGCACTCTGAATATCCTCGAAGCAGCTAGCACGGAGCCGAAAGTGAGAAGTTTGGTGTACACCTCGTCCAGCACGGCCGCGCTCTCGCCTGTCGCCAACGAGAAGATCGTCGTGACGAAGGACACATGGAACGACGCTGCGGTTGAAAGAGTCCGCACGAGCGTCTCGCCCAGTGCCTATGGTAAGTTCCATTTTCGGATCGCGTTTCTAGAAGTTCCGAGCTCATCGCAGATCCTCTCAGACGTGTACTCGGCGAGCAAAACCGAAGCAGAGCGAGCGCTCTGGGCCGCCGTCAAATCGACCAAACCCCCCTTCCAAGTCGCCGCCGTCCTGCCCGCCGCCAACTACGGCACCCGCTTCAGAGAGACGGGCAACAGCACCGCGGACTGGGTCACTGGCGCCTACACCGGCAAGGACAGGTCCCTCTCGCAGTTCCCGCCACAGTACTTCATCAATGTCTCCGACGACGCGAAGTTGCACGTCGCTGCGCTGATCGACCCTGCGTGCAATGGCGAGCGAATCTTTGGCTTCACGGCGCCGCAGAGCTACAACCATCTCCTGGCGGTGTTCAGGAAGCTTGAGCCGGGCAGGGATTTCGGGGAGGATGCAGATATTGGCGAGGATGTGACGGAGGTTCCCAATAAAGCGGCGGAGGACTTGTTGAGGAAGCACTATGGTCACGGGTTCATTGGTTTGGAGGAAACTGTCAAGCAGTGCATTGCGCCTGTGGTCACTTGAAGGAGCGGTTGAAGAATAGTCTCCGGAACAAACAAAATCATTGCGCCACCAGCTCGTATGCGAATCTTTTTATCGATTGTAATATTATCCCCCCTCCCGCGAAAATCGCGAGAAAGTGGTCGGACGCTGTAGACGGACATTTGGCAGCTTCCTCAAAGGCCGAGCCGCATCGTCAATGGAGAGTGGCGAGACAACAAATCATTGCAACATGATGGAGACAGATAGTGGTACTTGTAGGTGGAAGAAAAATTTGATTAATGAATAACTATTGAGCGGCAGAGACACGACAGGAATGGACAACATGTTTACAAGAATACACGGTACCTGATCAGACTACGTTAGTGACTGTCATTGCAAGCATCGTGTGCAAGTTTGTGAAGATGTGATTTATTTTCAGAAAGAAAATTAAAAGTTGTTGTTGTTTGGTTTATCCTCTGCGCCGAAGCTCAGGGTTAAAAAGTATTCATCATTTGATGAGTGTGGGAAAGAGAAAGGAAAATTGACGTACCTTTTGGAGGACGAAGAAGTGCATTGGCGAAGAGAGGGGGCCCAACGGATGCACTTGAATTGAGCTTCGATGAATGATTTTGCATTTGTATTCTTGTATGAACGGTGAGGTGCGCTGCTAGCAAGCAGAGACTCGAGAAGTTTATCAGATACCGTCGTAGGCAATTGTAGCATCAATGAAAGCCGCAAATGCACCAAGTGAATGGCACACCGCAAGCCCTTTGTTCAGTGCTTGACTCTATATGCTGGTGTCATCACCAAAACTTCTCGGTCCCCGTGCTGCGTTGCATGTTAATGGAGTCTGGCTGCTTCGACACAGCATAGGCGCAGCAAGGCTGCCCGGCAGACTCAAAGGTTTGGGGAACTCCTCGCCTCAAGAATAAGCCCCATCGAGTAACGTGCCTTCCATCCGGGGACGGAAGACAAGCAACCGCATGTCTATTGACCACGACGAATGGCCCTTGCACATACCTTGAGCCCAACTTGCTCCCAGAATCGTCGACTTGCCTCCTCTCGTCCTTCCGCTGCGCGTCAGCAAGACCCGCAAGGCCAATAGTGCAGACTCGTATCCTCGTCTCCTCTTTCGAGGCAGCCCTGACGGACCGAGCTCTCGACTAGCGGAACCGAGGCGAACAGCTTCCAGACGAGAGTGCAGGCGGCAGGCCGAGACCAGGGAGGGATGGAGGTCGCGCAAAGAGTGAGCCGCAAAGTGCTTCTGTGGCGGCGCCTTTCGGCGATCCTTACATAGTAAGGGTGTCCGGGGACTTTCTCCCAAAGCTGTTTGTGGTGACAAGCGCGAGGATGTCTGTTTGTAAGCTTCGATTGCAGTTTGTTGAGCGAGGAGTTGCGGAAGAAAAGCTGCTGGATTTGAGATGCAGAAGATTTTAAATGCCCGCGGTGAGAAAGCCGGCTTGGCGAGCTCGGACAGGCTTCTTTGAGGCGGCAGCGCGTTTTCGGCAGCAGCCGCCCGCGTGCCTGGCGCAGGCATTCACTTCACTTTCGAGGCAGCAGCCAGCAGAAGTGCATATAGCACTTGAGTTCGCAGTCACTGAGTGAAGACACCTCCCAATCACGAGCTGACTGGAACGCCGTGAGGTAAAGTCGCAACTGTAGTCTTTACAATTCTACAAGGTCAGCACACACACCCCATCCATCAACGCGACAAACAACCGCGAAGATGTCTTTCTACGGCAGACCTTCTAACAGCTCTCAGGCTCAGCGCAAAACTCCCACAGCACCACGCCCTACCTCTACTACATCCAAAAACACCGACATGGCTCTCTTCGGCGGCGCGTCCGCAGCCGCTCCTGCGAACCCTACGGCGGGCGATCTCAGCAAAGATGTTCCTCTAGCCAACCCTCCCGAGGACAGCATCTCCGACATGAGCTTCTCGCCGCAGAGCGATCACCTCGCCGTCGCCAGCTGGGACAAGAAGGTCCGCATATACGAGATCGATGCGAACGGACAAAGTCAGGGCAAGGCGATGTTTGAGCACGAAGGTCCGGTGCTCTCTTGCTGCTGGTCCAAGGATGGTCAGAAGGTGTTCGGTGCTGGTGCGGACAAGGCGGCGCGTATGCTGGATCTCGGCGCTGGTGGTACAACTGCTCAACAGGTCGCGGCGCACGACGAACCCATCAAGTGCGTGGAGAGCATCTTCGTCAACAACCAGCACATGCTCGTTACCGGTAGCTGGGACAAGACGGTCAAATACTGGGACCTTCGCCAGCAGTCGCCTGTCGCATCCATCACTTGCCAGGACCGCGTCTACAGCATGGACGTCAGACACAACGCCAGCACAAACAACACAGATCTCCTCGTCGTTGCCACTGCCGAACGCTGGATTAACGTCGTGGACCTCAAGAACCCGGGCACTTTCTTCAAATCCATCCAGTCTCCTCTCAAGTGGCAAACTCGCACTGTCCGCACTTTCAACGACGCCTCCGGCTACGCCATCGGCAGCATCGAAGGCCGCTGCGCCATCCAGTACATCCCTGAGGACAAGCAGACCAACAACTTCAGCTTCAAGTGCCACCGCGCCACATCAACCGCGGACCGCAACACCCAGAACGTCTTCTCAGTCAACGCTATCTCTTTCCACCCCGTGCACGGTACCTTCTCCACAGCAGGTGCAGACGGCACATTCCACTTCTGGGACAAGGACGCCAAGCACAGACTCAAGGGCTACCCCGATGTTGGTGGAAGCATCACCGCGACAGACTTCAGCAGGACCGGCAACATCTTCGCTTATGCAGTGAGCTACGACTGGAGCAAGGGCCACCAGAACAACCGCGCAGACTACCCCAACAAGATCATGCTGCACCCAGTGCAGGGCGATGAGTGCAAGCCAAGGGAGAAGGGAAAGAGGTAAAGCATGCATGAAGCGTGTTGCATCAATTGAGGTACTGCATAAGGAGCAAGCTATGCAGAGCTGGACGATGCCCGACAAAATTGAATGTTTTTTTCCAAGCGTGGCGCCAGGCGTTGGTTACGGTGCGTTTCAGGAACAGACAGAATGCTGCTGCTGATGCACTGCTTGTGACTGTCAAGAACAGCGGCTTCAGTAAGCGATCGCTCTGATGGGTGGTAGGGAAGGATAAGATACTCACAAATTTCACCGTTGTAACACTGACTTGCTTCCAATCTTCTTTTCCAATATCCGTGTCTTGCTCGGCCGCGTAGTACACTTTGCCAACGCTGAGAATCACTGCAACAAGTGGGTGTGAGCGATTGTAAGTGATCTATGCTGCAGAACAATTTTGGACAGACACTTACGAGCTTGACGGCTGCGATGAGACCAGCAGTATCTCTTCAACAAACCGACCAATCCGTGTTGATCTCTGGCTCATTGCACGGCATTTTCGAAGCCCAGTCCTCGGAAGGGCGCAAGCCAGCGTCCGCCGGCTTCGGCCCAAACATGGTAGTCTTCATGCGCTCTTCAAGCCCCTGTAGCTTGAAAAAGCTCTTCTCGAGCAGCAGGAACTCGTGCTTGTTGGTGGTGACCGCGTTGTAGAAGTTGTAGAGTTGCCGCGGCATCAGCTCGTTCTGCGTGTGGTGCTTCCACAAGCTGCAGAACTCTTTTACGTTCTCGCGGAGCTCGTGGTAGATCTTCTCGTACTCGCTTTCGATGTCGCGGCAACATTCCTCGTAGAGGGCGTTTCTGTCCTTTTCCTTGTCCTTGTCCTTGCCCTGCTGCTGCTGCTGCTGCTCGCCATGGTACGTACCTTTCTCGTTGGTGTTGCGGTCCATTGTAGCGTCTTCAAACGGCGATGTGCTGTTGTTTGGGTGTGAGTGCCAGTGAGAGCATCGGGTAAGAGTGAAGCGCAGAGCGCCGCCAAGTGATGAGAAGTTATTTGTTCAGCTGGAATAGGAAGGCACGACCAGCGATTATAGACGGCAGGAACGACTCAGGCATCTCTTCGGTGAGCAGCTCAAGATTTAAAACGATGCTCGATGATACCACAGCAGACCAACGAAGGTTGCGCACAACGTCTCAAGGGCTGGATATGATCTCTATGCATCCATGCTAGGAGGTATCACCACATTTGCTATGAGATGGCTCTGTGTCTTCGATCGTGTCTCAATGGTCGGATACGGTCTTCTTACTCCGGCATCGAAAGGCGGCGACATGGCTGCTATGTTCACGATTGTATGCCTCTGATAGTCTCTTGACGGCCAGCTGTGGTGCTCATGCTTGTGCTCTAAAAGGTATCACCGCAGCTGCTAGGAGAACGATTTAATGCCTTTGTTTGTGTCTCAATGGGATCATATCACCTATCAATATCTCGGCCTAATGACACTAGCATTACAGTCGAGATATGCAAGCCCGTTTTTTCAATCATTCCTCGGCATCAGGAATGTTCCCATTCACTGCCTGCGCTGAACGATATCAGCACGGTCCAGACTTGTCGGCATACCGTTCCAATGATCGATCCCGACGGGAATACAAGAGCTTCTAGTTGAGCTATAGCAAGGCTTGGAGAGATCGCATGTGACATCCCCTCGGCGTTTCTGCTTTACCTGAACCGGACGGTACGAAGATGGGCTCGCACGTAATCCCCGTCAGAGCATGCATTTCGGCCTGCCGTAGCTCGTGCGTCACAGCGAGGTGGAAATGCAGGTTCAGCATTTTGTTCGTCCAGCGGGAAGACACATCAGTCCATGTCCATCGGCGTGGCTCACATGACCGAAAAGGCCAAAATCAGCACGCTCACGTTGCCACGCAAAGTATTGCCCTTGAACCAGTATCTGAAACTCTATGAGTTCATAGACTGTCGGCTATCTTAAGATATAACTACGTGGACAATTTTTGAGCAGATAAATGCTGGAAACCGCTGTTCAATAGCACACTAACCCTTACCCTACGACAGTGAACGGCCCTTTCTGTCAATGAAATGCAAGTATTGGCTCATGTGTGCCTCTTCAGGTCAATATGTTCGAGCCCATAGCCAATTGACTTGTTGGTAGCTTCGTGGAGACTCATGATTAGACATGTCGTTCCGGTCCCACGTCAACGAGCCAAACACAGTGAAATCCCCATGGCGGCTCTGTAACAATGACGAGAAGCAGAGTGAACGAATCCCCAGCTCGGGCAGTGCATGATACCGCTGACTAATGACATAAAGATCCATGTTCTGAGCCATCCTCCATGCAGTGCGTACGGCCTATGGTGGGAGGCTTCCTAAGACACGTTCCACCTCGTCCCACGATTGCTCAGGACATCCAATCGTGATCATAAACAAGCTTGCGATGGAGTTCGCTTCATCCGCTGAGAATCGGTGAAGGAAAGTGAGCACGAACTAGGGCCGAAGTAAGCTTCCGGCATGGTGGAGGGCGAGCTCTGGTATGCTGTCGCTTTTCTTGACTCTACGGCTTGCGGGAGCTTCAAGCGATACCTTAACCAAGATGTCTCCCTAAGTTCACCGCAGGTGACTTGGAAATCACGGTTACGGGTAAAACCACACAGGAACGACTCTAGCATGCACTTCTCTCTATTCCTGGGCTCGTCTATGGACACACCTGTGGGCCCGTTGCCACTCGTGCACGCCCTCAACTTTCATGGTATTGAGAAGTAGGTGGGCTATGCCATATCGACGATACAAGTGCCAACCGGACGCTGTAATAGGCGTTTCAAGAATCCCTGTCGAGTCGCATTATTTCTATGATGCCCTGAATACATAATCGTCCATGGCCAGCTTTGCAAACTGACTAGCGTAGTTGGCATCTTCTCCTCCGTTCCACAACATTGATCTTGCGGGATGTTTTCCGTCTTGCCTTCGTTTTGCAGATCAGCATGTGCGTGTATCGCCCTTCATCGAAAGATTTTGATTGTGGGTGCTATGGACTTACGCAGAGTCGAAAATGAGAAACAGAATGGATTTAACACGAACCGCTGAAACACACTGCCAGACATGCCAAAATTGCATTGCACTATATGTGTGAGTACAACCAGAAACCACCAAGCGCACATGCAAGTACGTACCGTGACGGCACAACAAGAAGCCGTGCTATGATCATCGTCGCCCTCGTCTGCTTTCGGGTCAAGGTCGATCTCGCTGTCCATTCTCATCTGCTCTTGTCGAGGAAGCTGCGTTGGCTCGATATCGTCACCCATCGCTGTGAAGGCAAGATCTGTCTTCTCTTCCCTCTCCTCGAGAATACCCACAAGGATAGTTCACAGGACAGATGAACAACCTCAAAAATGGAGCAAGGAAGAAATGAATGTGACTTGTACCGCTGCTCTGTCGGGCATGGCTAGCAATGAGTGTACGGCCACAGACTTGCCCTTTGACATTTTACGTTTTGCCTGCTCCAAAACACTGTCACAAAGTCGCGTCCAAATACGAAGCAATGTTGGAAGCCAAACCCTCCTGATATTATTCCGATATTATGCCACCGCCGCGGTTCTTAGGGTTTGGGTCTGCTTATACCCAAAATCCCATCGGGCCACAGTTGCTTTCACATTATACATGATTCCACTTGCATCCTTAGCTTAAGGTATGCCAGATGTCAGTATACCGTGTGAGACGTACAGCAGAATGCGATATCCGCATTGCTTATCAAGATTGCAGCGTGGCATCAGCCAGGGGCACTAGCCCTAGGATCAGGCGTGAGGCACCCTGGCTAGTGGCCTTGAGAATCTGGGTTAGGGCTTAGTGCAGGGTTGCAAAGACGAGAGCAGTCACCAGTGTGCGAAGATAGCTCTTCCACAGAGGCTTGAGAGGCGAACGTACAGGCGATGGTGCTGGGTGCCTGTAATGGCCATGGGCTGTGGGGAGGTTCCCCACGGCGGACGCAACTGGACGTCGTAGGACTGATCCAGGTTGATGCCTGAGGCAGCAACTCAACTGACCTAGTTGAGAGGTCAGACTGATCCAAGGGATCAGATCGGACTGATCGTACGGAGGTATCGATCCGTGCTCACGAGTCTCATTGGTATATAGGATAGTTGGAGTTCCATCTTTCACAGGAGCCTCGTGCTCAACTTAAGTAACACAATTAGGGTCATTGTTCATAACGCAACTTGATCAGTGTGCTACTCGAGACCAGTATTCCTTACCCTGAAACCCTTAGCACCTCGTTCTACGTTCATACACCGATCACAACCCAGTACAATGTCCACGTCTCCAGTCATATTGCACTGGGCGACGAGTTGCACGCCGGTACTCGGGTCGTTCATCATCTCGTGCACCAGTTTGTCTTTCACTTATTCAGGAGCGCGCAATAACAGGCTCTCGTGTTACCACCCACGATTGCAGTCACAACTCCTCGTGTATTGGCCCTACTCCCGAGCGATAGATTGAGGCCGGAAAGTGGATCAAGCGCGCATGATGGTTCCAAATTCTCGATACTGCGTATCTCGGGTTCACTCGAGAAATGTTGTGAAGAGGATGAGTTATGTTGCTGATGGCTAGAATTAGCTTTTGTTGTCACAAATTCACAATCGCACATATTCGGTGCTGTGATCATCTATGCGGGCCTGGTAGGCACATTGTATTGTGCTAAAGAAGAGATCGCTTGCGTCGTCCACGCTTTAAAGAAGATCCAAGATGCCCTTGTCCGCATCGTCACCCAAAAGATCAATCATACCCTGCTTTAGATCAGTGTCCGCGCCAGCATTTTCTTGATGCTTGCTAACTTACCTCAGGCATGATGGCCTTACCGTCTTTGCCTTTGACGTACTTGAACGGCATCTCCACGCTCTCGGCTGCAGAGACCTGGATGCTAGGACGGTCCACGTAAGGGACCTCAGCAAGGGGAACTATGATCATTGTTAGCAGATCGACACTAAGGAACAAATTCTCCGTGACACTCACTCTTGTCCTGCACCACGATCCTTGTGACTCTCGCGGCAGTGTCGGTGGTAAGCTGCTCCTTTCCCAACCTCCTGCCTCCAAAACCCTTGACTCTCAGCTCCGCTGTGCGATCGCGAGGAGGGTCGTCGCCGAGAATACCACCAAAGACAAACACATCGAACTTGTCGCCGTCCTCAGGTGCAAGATCACTCTCTCCTCTGGGGTCGAGAAGGCAGACTCGCTCCTTGGGAATGCTGGCAGATGAAACAAGGTCATCGACTGACTGTGGGCTTTGCTCGACCTGGGCCAGTTCGGGAACAGCTTTGGGAAGACCGGAGAGGATGAATTGAGAGGACGATGCGGCGCATTCCTTAGCAATGGTACTGTACTCCAAGACCTGCCATGATTCGAGCTCGGGGTCCATGTGCTCGACGATGAAAGTGTGCTTGCTGGAAGTATCGAGTGTGGCGTTGAAGGAGGCCATGATCGCTGTTTTTAAATGCAAGGATGCTTCCTTGTATGTAGTGTGTGATATTTTTTTTCTTTCTTTTGGCGATCTGCTCTCTGCACTGCACTGCTATAACAGCATCACTCGACTCATGGAATTATTTGATGCCAAGATTTACCAAACATTTCTCGACGCTCTCCCCCGCAGCTGTATCCTTACTAGCTCGAAAGGTTCGGTGGGAAGGAGTGTGAGCGTGACCGTTTCTTGGGATGGCATGCATAAAGATATTTCTACGCTGCTCCCGCCATTGGCCTCGAATACTGCATGTACACTCCCACGCATCTGGCCGTCCTTACCAAAAGAACAATTGCCGTGTCTTCCTGCGCACCAAATCCCGTGACCTCGCCTCGTCAAAGCGAAACTGCAGATCTTGCCTGACGTAAGCCACCACCACCACCACCACCAAGCCAGACCCGCCGCGTCACAACTTTATTCCCACAGCACCGGCCTGCCGACGTGTGAAACGGCACACTCAACCCCGTGCAACTTGCCCTTGCGTCAGCCTGTCCACAACCCACCTGATCCATTGCGTTGCATTATCCACTGCTGAAAGACATCCATTGAAGAAGCCCGCGCTCACTGCTGCCCATCGCCCAAGCAGCGCCCCGAAAAGCACGCCGACGTTGAGCCGTCTCTTTGTCTTGCTGGACCCCTCCAACCCACTTGCCTCTTTGAGCAGACACAACCAACATCACAACTCGATAGCGAAACCGTTCCTGCGACAAAGGGAGCCTCACAAGAGCTATAGTCAAACCGTCCACGTGACACGCCGCACTACAACGCGACTGGAGCTAGGAGTCAGGCCGACCGCCTCTGACTGGAAGCTACACCACTCTCCATCAGCACCCTACACATTGGGAACGAACGAGCCCAGACAGCAAAGATGAACCCGCACCAGAAGAACAAGGTGGACGTGAGCGTACGTGTAACCTGAAGGCAGCGTTGCCGGCGCTCCCTGCCCACAATCATACCTGGACCGCTCTCAGCTAACCATAACTCTCTCGCAGTCTCTCACCGAAGAAGAACAGAAGCTCTTCCGCCTCTACGGCAAGCTCCCGAACAAGAAAGACCTGCTCCAGAACAAGCTCAAGGAGCGCAAATACTTCGACTCCGGTGATTACGCTCTCTCCAAAGCCGGCAAGTCCGACAACGCACTGGTCGGTGGCCTCGGCCGCGAGCATCCCTCCCCAGACACCATTCCGCACCTTTCGCAGCAAAACTCCAACTCCGGCCCATCCGATGGCCAGCATGGCAGAGGTAGCATCTCCGGCCCTGCCCTTACACCGACTGTGTCGCATGGACAAGCTGGCAGCCCTGTGAAGGAGAGCCTGCTGCAAAGAGGTACGAGCGTGGACGAGCAGGATGCCGAGGAGGTCGCGAAGGTTGCTGCGCAGGCGCAGGGTGGCGAGGATGAGACTGGCGGTGTCCCCATCAGGCGGTAGAGGATTGGGGTTGGCATGGATCGGATGATATGGAGTATATGAACACGATGAGAGGAAGTACAAGGTGCGCATTGATGCTGGAAAAGTTGCGCGAACCGGCAGACAAGACTGGCGCCGGATCACCTGTTTGTGAGTGATCCTACTATACCTGCGGGCGGCTGTATCTTGGTTGTTGTTGGGGACGGGAGAATATGACCCGGTAAGAGCAACGGTCGCGATCCTTTTTTTTTTTCTTTTGTTCATCAAATCGATGGAGGGACTATCATCATGAGTCTGAGATTTTTTGACTGCAGTTCAAACACGTTCATCAGACATGATCGAGTGTGCATTTCGTCCCAGTTTGGCGGCTGTGCCTATGAGCCACCGGCGAGCGTGTGTGCCCCATCCAAGCGACACTGTCCAATCCTAGCATGATAAAACATTGGCTGCCGAGCATTGTATGAAGACCTCCCTAATCACTTGGGACTTTATAGGCCACCCTGCCACCGTCGATACCAAGCTCAATGCTTACCTGGCCTGCTGCGTAGCTCTCGACACGCTACTATAGCCTGAGTCCGGCTGCAAGATCACCCGTTCGCTCACCGGGGCAAGCTCCATGATCCAAATCCCAACTCCCTGAGACTGACCAAGGACCACATCTTTGCTCCCAGTTTTTGTAAGGCGTGATCTTTCTCAACCTTTCTTACAATCATTCATTTCGATATTTGCGGCTCGAAATCTGACATGCGGCTTGACTGATTCGTTTGTGGCATGCTATCTTTCCACTCTGCTCGAACACGATCGAGCGCAGCGGGAGCAATGATGGCGGGAGTATCCAAAGATGAGAAACCCGCGACGGAAGTCACGCAGCAAGCCACTACCATGCGATGGCGATGGTCATCTGCTTCTCTCAAGCGGTATTTCAGAGTGGTGCGGCATCGACTGAAGATCATCCTCTTTATATATTCGATGTTCTACCTTGTCCGTCACTGGTTCGATTTCTTTCTCCACACCTGGACATTCGGCGACATCTTCACTGGCCAGCATGTGCCCTATCCTGTGAGCATACCAATCTTTGTAGGTGCCGTGACATGGAGCTGGAGACATCGCAGGCCCCCGACATTCTGGTCGCTGTGCTCCACTGCTGTCGTCGTCGTTGCTACCGATGTATACTACCATCTACGACTGCCTGATGCCAATCTGTGGCGGCCCATTTCTTTAAAGTCGCCTTTATCTTGCGCCCTCATGCTTCTGTCTGCGGCGTTTGGAGACCAGAGAATGAAACCCGAATATCACAGTACAGCTCCGATGGACCATACCGAGGAGGACACTGAAGCTGCGCGAGGCGCCAAAGCTAGAATACCCCACGCAGAGCCTTCTAAAGCCTCTATTGGTGAGCCCTGGGCCAAAATTAGCTCTTTGATGGCATACGTGTCTGGCAGGCTGCCAACCATTCGCACTGCAGCCACACTGTCACTCATAGCCGCAGCCGCCACTGTCATAGTGCACCCACCAGCGTTCGCGGACGAGTACCTTTTCAGTATGAATTGCAAGGCAAAATTCACCAAGCTCGACTTTGACAACTAACACTTCGAGTTCACCGCCGCAAACAAGCCCGGTACTTTCGCACCCTTTTGTTCAGAAAAGCAACAGCTCTGGGCAATCGAGAAGATCATGATGGCGCATATCAGCGGGTCAGATGCAACGTGTGGAGTGTGGTGCGTGAGACGCGCAGACGATGGCAAGTGGTTTGGCTATATCTCACGGGTGAGAGACGGACTGCCTGATATGTATTATTACAGAGGACCGTATGGTTCTTCTGGGCTGGATTGCGAAGTTGAAGGGGAGGATTATGGGTATGATGTTGGCAAGGAAGGGTGGATGGATGATATTTATGAGCTGTGGAGTGTTCTCTAAGAGGGCACGGATGCTTCGTCGGTTGCGAACGAGGAGCAGATTGAGAAAGGCAGCAAGTGATATGGACTACTCGTTGATCTTTGTCTCCGAGCTTCCTTCCTGCGAATTTGGAGTTGGACTTCTGTACCAACTCAGACATGGAGTTCAGAGAAGAAGGCGAGGGTCGCTACCCTTTGCACTAGCTAGCGAGATGGTCTGAAGTAACGTTGCCATTGCGCGATTCTCTTTCCCTCGCTCTAGAAGGTAGATCAGGGTGGTGTTTGAACCAAGGCCGAGCGGGGCCGAGCGGAGCGGGATGTCGGAGCCGCTCTGTCATTTACATCGAAACACCCGACCTCCTCCGCCTCCGCCGTCACTATATATAAAAACCATCAACCGCATCTCGTCCGACCGAATGGCAGAACGGCCGTCGAACAGTACGAGGTTGTCTCGCCATCGGGCCCACCGGGCGTGCGAGCCCTGCAAGCACCGGAAAAAACGATGCGACGGCACAGAGCCGTGCGCAACCTGCGTGAGATATCACTACCAATGTTACTTCTCTCCTGAGTCGCGCTCTCGAATGCGACGGACCCCGAGGCAACCATCCTCGCTGCAACATACTACCCGCCAACCGGAAGTGCCGGTTTCAAGCAACCCGGAATCTTCGAGACCAGCTGTAGATGCCGAAAGGAGACAGTTCGTGCAGAGTCCAGAGGACGTTTCGCGAGACGCCATTTCCTATGCAGCATCCGCAGGAATGGTGCAGAGCCGACTTCAAGAACATCACGAGCATGTGCCCTCTGACGAACAGGCAGCATACCCTTGTTCGACGGGGCCTTCGGCAGCCAGCAGTGCGACGGCCATAACTTCGGCATTATCACTGGAACACATGCAACAGCTCGCAACAAGTTTTTTGGAGAATGTACACCCATTGTACACTTTCATTCGCCCAGCCGCAGTTCGTCGGTCGATCATTGCGAGGTTCTCCCATTCCAACGCCGTTCATGGCAGTGACACGATCCTCTTTGGTATTGCGGTTGTAGGCTCCCTCTTTGGAACAAATGCCACAACGCCGTCGCAAGACTGGCATATAGAGCTTGCCCGAAACTTCGAAGCCAGTATAGATGCTGACATTACAAGAGCACGCTCACCACAACTCGAGCTGTTAGCATCTTTGGTGCTAAAGACGATATATAATCGTTTGATTGCAAGACCCTACGCCCTGTGGCTTACAAGCTGCACAACCATGAACACCATCAATATCATGGGGAAAGAAATTCAGAGCATTCTCGACAGTGGGGCGTTACTGGACATGTATTTTGACCCTCTCCAAACGTTGTGGATAGCTCGCTTGTTGAACACTTGGATCGCCCACGATCTCGGCCGACCGCCCATCGAAACGCCGTTTGATCCCTTTATTGTTCCACCGGAACCATACGAGCTTACGTCCGCAGCGCCGGAAACTCATATGATCTACCTTTACCACATCTCAGAAGCACTTCGTCCAGAAAATGGCGGCGATTCTGCAGTATTCACTACTAATATTGCGAAGCTCGCTACGCTCGATGCCCGACAATGCCATGAAGGGGTTTTGCTTTCCAGAACCATCATGGCGTTATGCTTTCACCGCCTACTCAACTCGGCCGGCATTGTTGAGCTAGAGAAAAAGACATTCAGTCGATTGGTGCAAATTTGTCTTGACGGTGCGCAAGCAGCGAAGCGACTTGCACAGCAGCAAAAGCCGTGGTGGCACTTGGCTAATGTCCCTTTTCAATTCATATGTGCGATGCTGATCATCGATACAGCGAGCTCTGTCGCGCAAGTACCTGCAGCTCTACAAACTTTCGAAGACTTGGCGCGTGCTGTACCGAGCTCAAGCATGTTAGCAGCGCTGGAACTCGCACGAAAGTTAATCAGATTCTCAAGGCAGCAGAAGACGGACCAACTCCGCTACCTTGATCGGTGCTGTGGAATCCCTCAAGAAGAGGCGACGTCCACGCAAGCAGGAGCCTCGAGCGATGCAGGTAGACATATCGATCAAACTCGAGTACGCGAACTTTCTCTCTCCCAACAGGCAGCCGAGTTCGAGGCATTTGTGAGGGAAGAAAGTCAAGGTGGAGTGAATTACGACAGTCTTGATTGGAACTTCCTCTCTGAGATGGATATAGCCTTGTTTGACCAATTTGTCTCGTGAATTTAGTGGTTCAATTCAAAGAGTCTCGAAGCTCAAATGTTGCTTTCTCAAAAAGGAGGGTAGGTAAACCTCGATGTCTAGGCTGGATCTCTAGATGACCTCAAAATGTGATCTCCCACCATGTTCCAACCCCGACCGCCGGGTTTCTCACAATTGCCCAGTTTGCTTGACCCTCCGCGCCTAAATGCATCTGCAGTTCTACTTCCCGCTGAAGACGACTATCTCCCTCACGCAAGAGAACGCTCTTCTTCGCCTCCCAGTTAGCTGGCACTCCCACCATGACTATTCTCTCAACCTTCACGCGCTTCATGCTCTCGACGAACTCTGCGGTAAGTTCGCCGTGCAATCCGACATCATCCGATGTAAGTGTACTCGTGTTCCCATCGAAATGGAATCGGCGATGAATTTGAGCCCCATGTTCGTATTCGAATGTTTCGCCGTCGTCAAGGTAAATCTCGCCTGCAGCTGCAACGCCGCGAAGATCGTCGTGGCCCGATCCCAGCACGACAACTAAAGTGACCGGATCGTGCCTCATCAATGCTGTGCTCCGGCGTGCGCGGTCGCGTCGCGGGAAGATGTGTCCGCTGCGCATTAAAAGGGGTAGTTTGTCTATCGGTGCGGACACTGTATGCATGCCTTTTCCTACGTGCTTCTCAAAATTGTAGTAGTCGTAGTACGGCTGGTCGTCCGATAAATACACGTCGGTGGTTGTCGAACCCTCTGCAACCACTGGACGCACAAGCAGACCTGTCGAGCCCAGGTAGAATTGATCTTCTATGGCGAATCCATCCTCGTCTGTAGGGTGGACATAGAAGTTTGGTCGGATGATCGGCTCACCCGAAATAGCAGCGTGTCGAAAAGCAGTGTACCACGAAGGCATCAGCTGATATCGGAGACGCAGCGCACTTATCATGATGAATCGATGCGGTTCCTTGATCGTGTATGGTTCGCGCCGTCTGGTGTCCAAGTGCGCATGGGCACGGAAGAAGGGGTAAAACGCACCGGCTTGATACCAGCGTGCGATCAGATCTGGCGACGAGTCTCCAAAATAGCCTGGGACGTCCGCGCCAATGGCTGGGAATCCGCTGATGCCATTCGTGAGTAGCATGGGGATCGAGGCAGCGAGATGATCCCACGAGCATTTGTTGTCGCCTGTCCAGGCCATGGAGGTGCGTTGGGAACCGGCGAAGAACGAACGGGTGAGCACGAAGGGCCGGCGGGGCAGTGACCTCTCACTTTCTGAGCGACTTAACAGCGCTTCAAACGTTGCTTCGTGGAACGTCAAACCCTTGATGTTATGAAGATCGCGGTGTTCCCATTGACCAAAATGGATGTTGTCTCTTGGCATGGTGGCTTCCGGACCTTCAAAAACACTGGGCTCCCCCATATCATTCCAGAAGAAGGTGTTGGCAAAGGTTCCTTCGAAAGCATCGTACTGAAAAAGCGATTTCCACCATGCAAGAACTTCGGGGTTGAACGTGTCTACCCAATAAGAAGAACCAGGCCAGCATTTGCCGACGAAAGGCTGCTCGTTATCCTTCAGCTTCACCGCCAGACCCTTTTGCTTCAACTGCTGCAAGTGTTCGTAGCTCTGATCAAGCTTCACGTGAGAGTCCAACACGAGTACTTGTTTCCGCCCGAGGCGATCAAGGTGCGCGTGCATGCCTGTTGGATTCGGAAATTTGAGCGGATCCCACAGAAAGTATTTCTTCTCGTCGGCCCATTCGATGTCGAGCCACATTGCATCTAGTGGGATGCCGTGCATGTCGAACAGACTGGAAACCTCTTTCACATCGTCATCGGTGACATAATTCCAGCGGCATTGGTGGTGGCCAATAGCAAACTCTTGTGGCATCTGTGTTGTCCCTGTTATCGCGGTGTATTCCGCCAGGACGTCTCTTGGCGAGTCACGCAAGAATATGAAGACATCGAGCAAGCCAGCTTCGGAGATCCAGTGGGTGTGCGTCCCAGCGCGAGACTTCTCGATGTCAATCCACGTTTCCGCCCCGTTCAGCCAGAAGACCCCGGCCGTCGAGTTCGGCTTGTGGGCCTGCATGAACGGAATGGATCCATACAGAGTCATAGGACTGTCCAACTCATACTCGAAAACGTCGGTGTTGTAAAGACGGTAAGGCTCCGAGTAAGCGTTCTGCCCGACCCCATTGGTTTCTTTCAGAGAGAGGGAACTGGCATGCTCTGGCACGCCATAGACGTGTTGGTAGCCTAAGAAGGATATGTCGAGTGCGACACTTTCCGGTCCACGTGGCTTTGAGTCTGTATTGCCGCCGAATGTTTCCTCCCACCAGGTCTGCTCTTCATCGCCATGACTTCCCTGCTCCCGCCAATGTTCGACGTTGAGAAGGCCGCGCGCATTAAGCTGCACTTCTATCTTTCCGTTGCGCTCAATGTCTATTGCAAAAGGCTTGTGATGGATGATGGAGCAAACATGTAGTTCGTCACCGTAGCAGACCCGTGTGATGCCGGGCACTGGTGGAGTGTCTTTTACCAGGGTCGACAAGCTGTCCGGCTTCAACTTCCCAGACACGGCCCATTTCTCCGCCTCATCATAGCGTCTCTTCTGCGCATGGCTGCCATGCCTCAGCACAATCTGTTCCTTCTGCCGTGTTTCTTCATCAATAGAAACCCGTACAGCTCCAGTTTCCAAGAATAAGATCTCGATCGGCAGGCGGATCTGACTTTCTCCAAGCTGCTTCAGGAGCGTTCCAGTAAGACGACCGCCGTTGAAGCTCAAGGATGCTGACTCGAGGTTGTAGGGAGAGATCCATTGCTCAGACGCAGCAGCGTTGTGAGCGAAGTCGCGGTTGCGCTTGCAAAAGCCGGATTGGTAGCAGGTCTTGAAATCAGAGTGTTTGACCGCGACTAGAGATGTTCGAGGTCAATTAAATGGTCGAAAAAGGTACTAAGCCTTTGAACGGATGACCGCGTACCAGTGAACGTGAGGAGGCACAACAAGCCCAGGAGAACGTTCCACGACCTCTTCGGCCTGCTCATGATGTGACACTGTGCTGAAAGTACCAGTAAATGACACAACGTGACGGATCGATATGATTATGGTTGATCGCATGTGTAGGATGCCAGCACAGCTCAACTAGGGAAGAAAGGGGACAGCAACCATGTCGCCTCCCAGGGGGGATTTGGCGAAACCTGCGACTTGGCGGTTAACAATGCATATGGGATCTGGTGTAATGCAGGCCTCGGACACTATAGACGACAGGTCGGAGCGGAGCGGATGCGGCGATCCT
Source organism: Cladosporium sp. BSL10 (assembly GCA_001553865.1). Classification (NCBI taxonomy): domain Eukaryota; kingdom Fungi; phylum Ascomycota; class Dothideomycetes; order Cladosporiales; family Cladosporiaceae; genus Cladosporium; species Cladosporium sp. BSL10. Next base: position 120,950 of record LJJI01000173.1, read on the forward strand.
GGTTCGCTGCCTCCGCCTATCGATACCGTGGCACAAAGTATCGCGACCCTAAAATCGCGACCCTAGAGCCGCATAAGAATGGCTTCACGACGATATCAATGCTCATGAATTACCAAGCAAGAGCCCGCTTGATCTGCTTTCAGTAGGAAGAAATGGGTGTGGTATTACTGTTTATCGCGTATCACGTCAACACTCAGTCGGAATGGTGCTGATGATCGTATGTTCAATTTTTGATGGACCCGGACAAGGATCTGGATCGAATCACTCTGTAGCGAGCTGCGAGCAGCACTCACGTCATGAAGCCTCTTGTTAGTTCTACCTCGAGTACGTGCGATCGCCTTGACAGCCTAATCCCTCGTTATGTGGTGCTGATCGTGCGGGCTGTGACACATATTGAATACTCCTTGGCTTTCGAACTGGGAGCTGAAAACCCATCTCAGTCTATAATCGCCCTGACAGCTTCCAGTCCCTTGGCTCACCCCCGAAAACAATGCACGGAGAGCAACTGCCCGAGAAAAAAGATCCACAGAGAAAACAGTAGCGGCAGCCATCATTCTGATCTTTGAGAACTACTAAGGGAGCACGTGACAAGCAAGGATGGGCACTTCATCACAGCGAGGAACATTGAGTCAAATGTCGGTGGTACCATGGCTAGAACCTCGTTCTAGTTCCCTCACGCCAAAGTACGAAGTAGACTGCTTGTACACCACTAATGCGCATCCTGCAACGCGCCCGCCTTCATGAGCATCCCTAATATTTCGAGGTCCTGTCTTGCGTCCAAAGGGGTGGTCTTCGGTGCTTTGTCCTCGGTCAACCACTTGTATACCTCCTGGAATTCCAGCGTGAACGGGTCCTCGTACGTCCGACGAGTGCTTGATTCTCTGTAAGATCCGTCTGATAAGGCCTCTTTGACTATCATAGTTGTCGGCAACCCTTTGATGAACGGGGTGTCGATACACACTTTGACTGTCTTTTCGTCGCCGAACACTTCTATTGAAGCGTCGAAGCGCGGCACCTGATCGACCCCAGATTCATATGATACCGTAAAGCCTGGGTATTTGAACATGGCGCTGTCACTGTCAGCTATGCACACGAGCATCCGGTAGACGAACTTCATTACCTCCAGAAAGGGGATCCGCTCATTGCGCAAGGTGAGAAACCTGTCACTCCTGTAGGCATGCCGATGATCTCACGCATAGCGCTTAGATCGTGCGAACCAAGCATGGAGAGGAAGTCCCACATCATCTTCCTCTCCTTGGTTGGGGAAAGTCCCAGCTCAACCTGGAGAGCTTGTTCCATATCGTCTTGTGTCTTTCGTCGCAATGCTTCAGTGTCGGTGTGCTGATAGTCGTTAAACGTTCTTGGGAAAGTTGCCGACTGGCTGATGAACACGGAGTTCGGCCCAATGATGTCTCGAACACGCGCATAGCGAATCTGCTCGATGCTGCCGACTTCCTTAACTGCGTCGACAAAGGCCGCAGCGTAACGTCTCATATAGCCCACGAAGACCTTGGAGCCGCCGGCTGCCTTGTCTGCAGCTATGATGAGATCTGCATCCTGAAGGGTCAAGGCGATCGGTTTCTCGATGAACACATGTTTGTTGGCCTGCAGAGCGAGGACTGCTTCGGAAGCATGGAACGCATGATTGCTTGCCAGCAAGACCAAGTCAACGTCTGAAGAATTACAGAGCTCTCCAACACTCTCGGCCATCCGGGGCTTCGTGGCTCCAGAAACTTTCAGGTGGCTGTATCTCATCGCTTCCTTGGAAACATCGTAGAGGTATGTGATCTGGAAAAGGTGCGAAAGAGAGGACAGGGTGGGAACGTGCGTCACTTGGGTGATCATACCGCACCTGCGAAAGATTAGCATCTCTTAGCGATTCGCATGGAGAGTCGATAGACGCGACTGACCCGACGATGCCCACTCTGATGATTCTGCCACTCCAAGCGGCTTCAGTGGGCTTCATGGCAAACATCTTGACAACCGATGGGCGTTGGTGTTCGTTCTGAGCTCAAGTCGTGGACTATCTTGATTGCTGTTACGTTAGGGTCTCGACAGGTTGCAATCAAAGAATATATATGCACACAGCTTTGCTGATGATGCATTGGAAGGGAGAGAACAACTTATTGCTACGTCAGCAGACACTTGGCGAATGCACTGTTGTTCTAGACGCGGGGCGGATGCTGTCGGGGCGGAGCGGATGAACTCTGTCGGAGCGGAGTGGAGTTGCATTGCCCAAACCTCTGGCTCTCGCGTAGCTGTTGTCGTCGCATACCTTTCGCCGTCACATACGGCACTTCCAGATATGGACAGTGAGCTGTCGGGCATGACGGATCGGGTGATAATCTTCGAACGGGCCCGTTCCATGTGTGTTGAATGGTTCTACACGGACTGTACGTGATGTTCTCCTACACTAAACACATAGATCGGGTCGTCCTACATGCCCCTTCCGCATATATATATAGATTGCCCGCACGTATCGCAACTAGTCTACGGACTGAATCTTGTACAATTCGATTCAAAACCTTGAAGGTTTGTCACTCATGCAGTCCTTCATTCAACATCGGAAAATCCGCCAGAGTGTGCAGACCAGGAGTCTGACCAAGGAAACTTTACATCCCGAACAACAAGCCACGAGCCTCCCACAACGGATAAGACAATCAGATGGCAAAGACAGGGACGCCGACACTACCAATATCCCTTCCGCGGCTGATCCACAGCTCAGCCCGGCCTTCGCTGAACATCAACAGCATGCGAGTATGTCCACGTTTCATTCAAGTACTCGTTACGATGTCGAAAAGCAGAAAGGGAGGAGCGAACCGCTTTACGTACTGGTTGGATTCGACGGCGAAGACGACCCTATGGATCCAATGAACTGGTCTCTCAGCTACAAATGGCTTGTGACTGGTGTTGTTAGCATCACCAGCTTCATAGTCGAATTTTGGGAGGTTAACACTGGTCGGTATACGACGCGGCCTCCCTTCCAGCATGTATAGGGTGCTTCGGCGATCGACACTGAAGTCGTTCCGCAAATCATGAGCGACTTTGGTACTGGCGAGGAAGTCGCACTTCTCGGTACGGCTCTGTTTATGATTGCATTTGGATTAGGCAGTTTGGTCAGCGCGCTGTTTTCTGAGATCTTGGGGCATAATCCGGTATACATTATCAGTACGTGGTGCCATTAAAACGAGTTGCTGTGTAAACAGCCGCGCTGACTCTTACAGGCCTGCTCATTTTCGGTCTATTCACGATGGGAGCCGCTTTGGCACCGGATGCCGGCTCGTGGCTGGTGTGTCGCTTCTTTGCTGGCTTGTTCGGCTGTCCTCCTCTGACCAACTTTGGTGGCACAACAGCAGACCTATGGTCACCGGTCGAGCGCACTTACGTCTTTCCTATGCTACTCTGCTTATGTTTCCTGGGTCCTTTCCTGGCGCCAATGGTCGCATCATTCATCGGCGCTAGCTCGCTCGTCAGTTGGCAGTGGACTGGTATGTACACGACTCTTGACTCCGAAGCGTCCGTACGTCAAACTTACTGTTCGCTACAGAATGGCTTACGCTCATATCGACTGGTGCCTTGCTATTGGCCTTCGTGCTGTTTGTCCCGGAGATGTATTCTCCAGTTCTCCTCAGCTGGAAGGCTGAGGCTATCCGCAAAGCGACTGGCAGTGATTTGTATCGCTCGGGGCATGAGATGGAGACTGTTTCACTCCACAAGAGACTTCAGAGTAGCGTCAGACTGCCGCTGAAGTCCTTGCTTACGGAACCGATCATTCAGCTGTTCTCATTCTACATGACCGTCATATACACAGTCTTGTTTGGATTTTTTGCCCGGCTACAGCTTCATTTTCGGCAGCAGAGGGATCTATGGCCTGGACCAAGCACGTACCGGTCTTTGTTTCATCGGAATCAATATAGGATTTCTCCTTTCGGTATGTTGGTGATTTTTGGCTCGTCATAGGCAAGTGTCGACTGACAAAGAACATGTTCAGATCCCACCTGTATGGCCGGTATACAGACGCTTCAAACACAGGCTAGCCAACGCCGTCAAGGAAGGCAAGACTAAAGTTGTCCCAGAAGAAAGACTCTTCCACGCACTTATTGGGGCCCCACTCTTGCCAATCAGCATCTTCTGGATGGGTTGGTCGAGCTGGTCTGGTGTCAGTGTATGGTCGCCTCTTGCCGCGAGCGTGGTTTTCGGCTTTGCGGTCATGCAGCTGTACATCTCATGCTATCAGTACATCATTGATAGCTACGAGGTTTTTGCTGCTAGTGCTTTGGTAGGCATGACACTGACGCGATATTGTATTTTAAGATTGCCAAACACGAGTAATGAAAGGCAATCTGCTAATGTTGTGCTTTTAGGCAGGTCCCATGGTCATTGTGTCGGTGCCGATGTACCACAATCTGGGAGTCCATTGGACCCTCACTTTGCTAGGCGGAGTTGCGACCTTGTTGGCGCCTATCCCATTTGTGTTCAAGTATTATGGTGTTGAGGCGAGGAAGAGGAGCAAGGGGGCAACGAGTTTCGAGTGAGGTAATGATGATCTTCAAAATGTGAAGCAGTTAGAGAGAGCGCCTTGTCCTGTCGAGACGCCCATCAGCTATTCCAGAGTACATTTCTGCATCTCAAATTAGCCCGACCTGTTTGTGAGGTGTCGAGTCCGCTGACCGAAGAACGGTCCTGACCTGTCTCCATTTTGCAGCTGCCATTTGTGAAGCACTGATTTCCGGACTGATAGGCAGGATGTTACAGAAATACACGACGCTGCCCTTGCCTTCGGATAACCAAAGGACTTCTGGAGGCACACAGAGGCTTGGCACGAACGGCCTTGGCACCTCATGATGTTTAGGACAGCGAGTGACCAGGCGTTTGCATGTTCCAGGAATCAAGATGACTTCAAAATGCTACCAGAGCTCTGTAAAATTGCCAGAGTAAATGCTACGATACGATTCTGGTGCATCAAGCATAATGCAGGAGAATAATTTGTGTGCCATAAGCGAACCCGACACTCCACTTCCACGCCTCCCACTACAGGAGAGCATGTGCAAAGAGTGTCTAGATTATAAAAGGCGTTTGTCTCGCTCTTGGACTCTCGGGAATGTGTTATGATCAACCTGATTTTAGATCGTACAAGGGTATAGAGAGTCGCGGTATCATGAAGAGAAAAAAGAAGAAGCATTAGAGGAGCGCGTTCGAAGGAGGACTTTTGAATGCTGCGATCGAGCGGCTCGGCGCGCGTGCGGTCGGCTGGCTGCAATGGGCTTAGACCGTGATTGAAAGTCGATGGCCGCGGAAGTGTCGAGGTGGACATATGTTTGTATACAGACCAAGTGCAGCACGAACACCGGCTGTAACGCCATTGCTGTTCCTGTATAATAGTATGATGGGCAGTAAGCGCATCAAAAGACATGCCGAGATATAAAGCCTCATAAGGTGGATTCAGTTTAGACGCTACTATGTCACCACCGTTGACAGTAGAAGCTGGTAAGCTAGAATCAATACGCAGACTTTGCACAGCCGCTGTACGTACGATTACTGGAACATGGACATGTAGAACGATTTATAGTACAGTTTGATACCATTGAGCCGAATAGAAAATGTACAATCAGGGGAAGGATCGCCGCCATGTACTTCCAACTGCTCAGAACCTCTGGAAAGACCGCGCCGTATGCAGCATCTCCCGAAATCTGCCAATATCTGCCGTGTGAATCCTTCCGAGCCGCAATAGTCAGATGTTCGCTTCACTGTGAAGCTGTCCCATCCATAAAGATGCGGCGCAACATCTCGCCCATATCATCAATATCGCTCGTTCGGAATTTCAAGGGTCCTGGGCGTGCTGCGATGCTGGCTGCGAGGGTGCGAAGCGCTGAAATCACATGCTGTCGTCTGGCTTCGGTTGCTCCGGTCGCGTTCCACGACCGATTTGAGTAACCCTCGCGATTGATTATAACATTTCCGATTGGTTCATCGCAATTACGGAGATCAATTGGCACGTTGCAACCGAGATTGAAGAAGTTCAATCGCAGTGACTTGATGCGGCCAAGGAGGTGAGTAGGAGTGCTCTGTAAGACCCTTGCTGCCGAAGTGGATGGACTGAGCTTGTAAGGTACGGCCACGGGACCGTCCGAAAAGATCTTAAGATGACCGCAATAGTCGTAGAAGAGAGGGAGCGATTCCTCGCGGATCATGCGGGAGGCCATGGTGATAGGCGGCTGATATTTGCGAGGCGCACATCTGTGTGACGGCAAGGATTCGTAATAGTACTGGAAGATGATCTGGCGAATCTCAGGCGGGAGTTCAGTGAAGCTGTTGAAGGTGGCTTCATTGTCAGCCTTCTCCAGTTGTGCTTTGACGATTGTCGCTGTAGCATCGGGGTCGACCAGGATGCCGCGGAGATTGGCGTAGTGTCTTAGCTCATGAAGTGGCAAGCCCTCGAAGGACAGCAGTCCACGCTGGCGACGGATGTAGAGTAATCTCAAGCGCGCAGTGGTCCCGCAGCCGCTTGTGATGGCCGAGTGCCCACTCTCCTCCAACCTTTTGCGCAGGCCGCGTTTCTGGCAGCGGTAGGCAGAATCGAGTTTCCAGTAATTCCCAGGGCCCGCTTGATCCCAAGGGCTGAAAGTGTAAAGTTGGACCATTTTGATCGTGTGCGTGGCCGGGTTTTTCTGATCGTGTGTGTGGCCGGGGCTGCTTGATCGTGTGTGTGGCTGGGTTTTTCTGATCGTGCGTGTGTGTGTGTGTTCAATTGTATTGGTGATGGGGAAGCAGAGAAAAGGTCGCTTGTGTGTCAACTTTTGGTTGGAGGTTGGCGAAGAAACGCTACTTCAAATTCCCTCGCATGTGAACGCGCGGTGGCGTACAGCATCTGATTGGCCGGCCGTCACTTGCGAGCTCCTTCGCATGTGAACGCGACACGGCGTGAAACGACTGATTCGCCAGCCGTCACTTGCGAGCTCCCTCGCTGTGAACGCGCGACGGCGTGTAGTGACTGATTCCTTGGCGGTCACTTGGGAGCTCAATATGACTGTCCAGTCACTGATCAACCCTCGTTGGCAGCGGCAAATATCAATGCTTAGGCTAGAGTGCCGTTGCTTACATTGGCGCCGGGAAACATCGCCTCTGACCTTCTCATTTGAAGCGCCGGGGCTGGACGAGAGTTTTGAAACCAATACACTTGTGAGCAATAGAAACAACTTGCCTCTACGCATTATCTTCGACAGCCGTGGTATCGACTTCCTCGATTCTCCACATATACCACATGAACAAGCTGCGATACGGCCTGAACTTCTCCGCCGTCTCCAGCATGTCCTTCTCACTCATGTACTTCCACTTGCCGCCACCCTTGGCCTTCAGCTTCTTTACGTCCTTGCCGACATAAGCAGCCATACCTCTCTGCACCCCCAAATCACCTGTCGAGAAGACGTCCATGCGCTTGAGAGCAAAGCACATGAACATCTCCACAGACCACGCGCCCAGTCCGCGTACTGCAACGAGCTTCTTCATCACGTCCTCGTCTGGCGCATCGAGCAGGAAACTGGCTGTGAGGTCGCCGCTGGCGAATTGTGACGCCAAGCCTTGGATGTACTCTGCTTTGCGCTGGCTGAGCCCGGCTTCTCTTAGCCTAGGGATGGTTTGCTGTGCTACCAGCGCTGGAGGCGGAAATCCAGTTGGGCATTGTTCGGGCGGGAAGAGGTTGATGAATTTCTTTTTGATAGAGCTAGCCGCGGCTCCCGAAACTTGCTGCGCCATGATACCGCTGCTCAGTGAGCGGAAAGGGTCAATTTCCTCGCTGAGACCTTCCGGTGAAAACACGCGGCAGTGGTGCTTCTCGATCAAAGACTTGAGACTCGGGTCTACGGTGAGCAAGTGGTTACAAGCTGTTTCCAAGAGTGAACCCGTGTTTAAACCATTCGCCGTAGGCCTCGAAGGAGATGGCTCTTCGAAATTGCTGAATGATGGCTGGACCTGTGTTCCGCCAGGCGTAATGAGAGTGGCATTGGCGTGGCCGGCTTCTACTCTGCGTTCAGGCGGTGGCGACGCACCGTCGATGTCTCCAGTGCTGTAGGTCGGCGTCCTGGTGTTCGTCATTAGACCTATGGCGGATGGCGTTGGCGTGAATGGAGGTGGCTTTTCAGCGCTCTTCGACACTCGTGGCCGCTTGTTGTTGGGCGTCACGGGCGGCGGCATCGCATCTTTGTCGGCTTCATCTTGAGCGATGGCCTCTATGGCAGCCATTGCTGTGGGAGCTGACTTCTTCTGTCTTTTACGAGGTGGCTGTGTGGCTCCTTGTGGCACACCGGCTGGAGCCTCAGGCGGTACTGATGTCTTGACACGGGCAGATCGACGCAGAGACATGGTGGCGAATGATAAGATTTTAGTCTGACAAGTACCTACGGTCAAACGACCAAAATACCGCAAAAGTTTCACACGGCTGTATGCTTGATGGCAGTAGAGAAGCCTACAACCGGATCGTATCAAGGACGCCAGTGTGAGTGTATTGAGGTGGGACGAGCAGATGGTCGGCTGCACAATGACAACAATTCAAAACGTGAATTTGTTCATGAGCAAGAGCGGAATTTCACTTCAATATGTGTACAATGGTCGTCAAATATTTCGATTACAAAGACTAAAGCGAGGTCAAGGCAACAGTGTGGAGCTTGCGATCAACCACTGAGGTGGCAGGATTTATAGATGACGCTGATTTGGCCTAGCGCTCGGACATTCGATGTCACATGACCAGATCTAAGAGTATCGTCCAGATGTCATAGAAGGCCGACTGTACTATGAGAAACAAGCATACGCCATTGCTGACAAGTTTGGGCATTTCTATACGCTTGAATTGGTAATGGTACACTGCTGCTCACTCCTTGCCGCGTGTGTGCACCCGCGCGAGGTGCAACGCCACCATCCCATGGATATTTACAAGATCGGCATTGGCTCTCCTCGGTTCCTGATACTCTTCCAATATGTCTCCTGCTAAACAATCTATTTCTTGATCTGGGGCTTGGTGATGACCATGGCCTCAAGGTCCTGCCTCTCGGTGACCTCAGCCTCGAGCTCTGCGATGATGGGGGAGATGTAAAGCTTGTCCTGTGGTTTCGCGTATTAGTGTCTGCTGTGTAATATCATTTTAGGATGTTCTCGGGGCGCAGGGTAGAGGCGGCGTCTTGTCTGCCAATGGTGCTTCGGGGTTGCGCAAGGTCATAACGTACATCTTCAGGCTTGGTCCATTCCTCCTTGGGCAGAAGCTGGTGAGCAAGAGAGCACTGTCACGCTGTTAGAGATGTCCTCGATTCCGTGTTCCATCATGTCGGAAGATGTACCTGGAACGCCCTGCGCATGCGGAAGACGCGGTCGTAGGCATCCTTGGGTGACAGACGCTTCAAGGCGCGCTGCATGATCTCGCTCTCCTCGGGGATCAGGTCGTCGGACCTATAGTCCTCGTCAGTCCTCTGCTCCCATCATTGTACCAATGTCGCGACCCAATGGCGTCCGCGTCCGATTCCAGTTCTTTCGTACCTCAGACCGAGCTTCCTGTATCCGGCGTTGTCGAAGTACCATTTGCTGAGCGGCTGGGCCCAGCGCATCAGCCAGGGGCGCTTCATGACATAGGGGGCGAGCGAGGGCTGCGACATGTTTGCGGTGATGTGTGTGGTGGTTGATGGGGAGGGCGCTGGGGTGATTTTGCTCCTTGAGTACGTGCAGCTGTCGCTCTTCTCAGCAGGCTCAGGATGCTGGCGGGCTTGAGGCACGTGAGCGGGTAGCTCCGCAGAAGGTAAGCGGACTTGGCAGGCGAGGCAGGCTGGGAGCAAGAGACGATCTCCGACGACGGACGAAGAAAGCGCGGGTGCTGCTGCTTCTTGGTTACCCGGAAGGTACGTCAGCCAGCAGCACAGCTCGCGCAAAGCATTCGGCGAGCGCCTGCGACCTGACCTCTGCCTCACTCACTCCCGCCCAGACACCCTCACCACCGAGATCGAGCAATTCACTGACTGCTCCGCCACCACCTCCGCCCTCATCCTCTCCGCCGCTCCCTGCCCTGCCCTGCCCTTCCGCCTTCCGCCATCGCTCGGCTTATGCTTCGTTGAATTCGCAAGGCCGGCGTTGCGGGGCCCGAGAAGCACCAGCTTCACGAGGAATCACTCTCCGGGGTCCACTACCACACCACTCACACAATCGCGACTCCTCCGAAAACAACCATCCCCCACGAATGGCCGGCGCGATCATCCTCACCTGAGCATGAGGTCGTCATACGCGTGCCAAAGGTAGCCTATCGAGGACCATGCAAAACATGTCCTCCGACACCCACGACCATGGCCCGCCCAACACCCTAGCCGCCCAGGCACAAACCACTGTGCGCCACAGCGCGATATACTCGAAACTCGCCCGAGCGAGCCTCAACATTACACCTGGATGGGTGAACGGAATCTCTGGTGCCGTGGCAGGCGCCGCGAGTGGCATCGTGACATGTCCGCTGGACGTGATCAAGACGAAGCTACAAGCGCAGGGCGCATTCCGAATTGAACCAAAGCCAACAGGCCCAAGCGGACGGGAGATGTACCGTGGCATGCTCGGCACAGGAAGGACCATCATACGGCAAGATGGACTGGTGGGCCTATACCGCGGCCTAGGCCCGATGATGCTGGGATACCTACCAACCTGGGCTATCTACATGTCGGTGTACGATTATTCCAAAAACTACTACAGCGGGTTGGGATGGCACGGCTCGGAGAGAGACAGATATCTCTCGCATGTTTTCTCGGCCGTGTCTGCTGGCGCTTGCTCCACCATTGCCACCAACCCTATCTGGGTCATCAAAACACGACTGATGTCGCAAGTGTCACTGACCGCAGGCCACGGCAACCGCACACCATGGCACTACAATAGCGCTATGGATGCCGCGCGGAAGATGTTGAAAACCGAAGGATTCTGGGCCTTCTACTCTGGACTTACGCCCGCTTTGCTGGGTCTGACGCATGTCGCCATCCAATTTCCACTCTACGAAGTTTTCAAGCAACGCTTCACTGGTCTTGAAATGGGTCAGAACACAGAAGGCGGAGGCGAATTCTCCTGGGAGCGCACGCTCGGTGTTCTTGCTGCCACCTTGATCAGCAAAGGCTGCGCAACCACTGCCACGTACCCTCACGAAGTCCTACGAACACGACTACAGACACAGCAACGTCATTACAGCCCCGAAGGCAATAACGGCGTCTCCACCACAAACCACAGCCAAGGCGTTTCTACTGCCAAACGAGTGGGCAACTCGGACGGATCTGTCTACCGCCCGCGCTACCAAGGCGTTGTGCAGACATTCAAGGTCATCCTGCGAGAGGAAGGTTGGCAGGCCTTTTACAGCGGCATGGGAACCAACCTGATCAGAGCAATTCCTGCGGCGATGACGACCATGCTTACATACGAAACTGTCAAGGCCTCAATCTGGCGCTTGCAGAAGGAAGGGGAAGAGCTGGAGCTGCAGCAAGCAAGGTATGAGCGTTAGAGGAAGTGTTGGCGCGTCCTCAAGTTGAGGTCGTCACAGTATTGGAGGCGTCCTGACTGCGCAGAGCAGTAGCATTGAGCATCATTTGCAGCATGGCGTTCAGGCGTGATGGAAGACAGAAATGGGCCGGTTCAAGTTTGCGGTCACGTGTAGGTATCCTGATAAACTCAGCCAAATTAAACCTTATAACCCGAGGGCTTCTTCGTTTTCTGTGTTCATGATTTTTTCTAATCAAGGAAACGACTGAGGACGCGAGGGGTGCGCGGACATATCGGGTTTGGATCACGTGACGGGTGGTGGCTCACGAACTGCAACGACCCACGAATTCGAGCTTCTAGCACACCGATAGCGTAGCCGAGACACAGGTTCTGCAGACTATAGCAAGCTGACAGGTCATAGATAGATCTCATGCACACCATGAAGGCTATCTCCGGAATATACGGCCTGCAAAGTCCGCTCGGTGGACGCTAACTTTCCCAACTAGCCTGGCCCTACCACTACACTGACCAGTCCACGGGGAAAACGACATGACCCATGCGCCACTCTTCTAAACATGTTCCGGGGAGTGATTAGGCGGTCTTTGTGCGAATATATCGCGAGCGCGGCGTTTGCGTGGACCGTCCTTAGATTGTCCTCATGCTACGAACTCTAGGACAGACCATTCCATGCTTTTGTGAGCAGCGACTGTCTGGCCTGTGCATGAGTCGCGGGATCTCTGGTCTGCTACGGACCTGTTTCCAGAAACATCATGCGGAGTGATTGCAGCTTTTTGCGAATTCGATTCGATCTTGACGAGTTGACGTTGCGTTTGGAAACATTCGAGCATTTCGCGGACGCCGATCTCACCAGCTTCAGGTCTGGATATACGAAGACGCCATGCACGCAGAGTATCTCAACGGTCCATACTCGGCTGTCATGGCACAGGTACCGCCCAGACTCACTCCGGTGCTGAATCTCGGACGCGGCAGCGAACAGCCAGACGGCGAGCAACCAGACAACGACCGATCCAATACCAACCAAGCAGACAATGACCAATCAGGCAACAAGTAGTCCTTTCCAAGATCTCTTCAACTAACCCCCCGAACCAAGAGTCATGACGTGCGAAAAAGACATGGAAAGCTCCGGAACGGTGCCCAGCACTCATTCCCGGTCTCCTCTCGCGCGTACGTTGCGTCTCGTCCGCCCAGAGGCTCTGCCTCTCTTCTATCAACACAGCACTTTCGCGGCAACGATCGAGATCTGGAGCCGCTGCAACGACCAAGAATTGTCCGCACGCCTCGATGGGCCCTCCGACGACATGCTGGACAACGTCCCCAGACAGCACCGCGCGCCGATCAAAAAGATAAAGCTCTTGCTGGTGTTCAACCTCGCGGCGAAGCGACGATACGAGGTCACTTTCGATTTGACGCAGTGGCACGATTTCGCGCGTGCCGTGCGTTTTGAGCCGGTGATGCAGGTGGACGACACGCAGTATGAGGAGATATTCTTGCGTGATATCCATGTAGTGTTGGGGACCATGTTTGAGGAGGTGGGAAAGCTGAATGGGGGTTCGGATGACTGTGAGCGAGTGCTTGCGATGACAGAGACGGCAGTGGATGATGTGTTTTTCCGGAAGAATATGTGGTTGGAGTATGCATATGCTGAGATGATGGTCGGGCTTGTACGCAAGTATCTGTGAGCCTGGAGCGGCAGACGTGCTGGGGCGGTGTGCTGGGAAGTCAGTTTATGATGGAGGTTTGTCTTGCGAAATGGTAACCTACACGAGAGCATTTTCGGTTGCTTGGATACGGTTTTAACCCTAAGGCAAGAGCAGATGAATGTTCGTTGCGAGAAGGTACTATTGGAAAATGGAGAGACTTCTCCGCCACAGCATTGTCGATATTCCATTTTCTAAGTAGAGCAAGCTCTTTGAATTGTGTTGTGGTGCTGGCCGTAGCAGTCAGAGCTGTATGCTTTCAAAACCGGCCCACAATTTGCAGACCGGCTCCATGTGGAAGATTTGGCAAGGGAGTTTGAATACTATCACGGGTCGGACAATCATTCGATTGAAATAGCCATGTACTCTCAGCCCGCCGCGGACGATTATCAGCAGTAGAGTTTATCACCCCTTACTCGAAATCCCCATCCTATTGACGTCTTTCGCCTCCAGAGCGGTCTTGAGAGCAGCCAAACTCCATCCGCGCTTGCCCTCCCTATCGCTCATCACAAACTTGATCACACGAAGAAATGTCCCCAGCTTCCCTATCATCAGCTCCCGCGCATGCGTTTCCATTAAGATCGTCCAGTCGGGCACCTTGCCGAGCACGTCAATCGCTGCGTACATGCCTTGGATCGTCTTTCCGATCATGGTTAAGTGCGTCTTCGCAGACAGACAGTAAACTTCGATTGCTTCGCAGCGCAAAGCGCGACTAGCATGGAGCAGTGCGAGAAAGCCACGGAGCCGACCTTGCAGATGGTCATGGAGGGTTTGGATCGTGGAAAGTGTCGGAGGAGTGAGTGTATCCGCGAGATCCGCAAAAGCGCACTCGTAGATGCGAATGCGAAGTTCGGGTAAGAGCTCCATGAGGGGGAAATGCTGCTGGGAAGCTTTGGAGATGGCCTCGGCCAATCTCTTTCGTGCGGGAGTGAGACTCGCGAATGGGTTCTTGTCGTGAGGAAGGCTCCGATCCAGCTCCATGCTTTGCTGCTCCGTAGTTACCTTAGCTTGTGCATACAGCAAGGTAGGCGATGTCGGACATACATACCATTGTGATACTCCGTGGGCCGCTCTCGACTGTTCGAGAAGGTCTGACGCAGTTCCAAGGTGAGATTGTAGTTCGACGGACGTAGGATTTCTTGGAGGCGGCAGTGGTGGGCAAAAGTCGGTCTGACGGTCATGGCAAGCGCGACCCAGCTGAAGCCCGAAGATCGAGAACGTCCATCTCATGGAGCTGGTGCACAAGCGTCAGAAAGCAAAATACCCTAGTGCTTTCGATTCATGGCTTGATGTAGAGACGCTATCAGATGTTGCCAGCAAATAAATTCGCGAAGCCATCTATCGACTCGCGGACTTGATCTAAGAGCGCCCAAATGTCAGCCTCTTGTGTGCAAGCATGGGCGTACGTAGCTGGAAACAGACCTCGCATGCCACGTATCGCCTCGAATGCCGTAGCGTAATTGTCTAACGTATTCAAGATACTGTACAAACCTTGCTCGCACTGCGCTAGCAACCTTTGGGGATGCTGTGTCGCAGGCATCGCGCCAGTCTGCATCGCCCAGGCTTGATTACAGACCATCAGAAGCGCATAGGCGCCTTGCATCGCACAGCAGGCGAATGAGGGCAAAGTACGAGGGACGGAATTGGGTGTGCGATCGCCGTCATCAGTTGGTGGGTATGGTAGAGCCTCGAATGCTTGCGCAATATTAAGAGCAGAGGCCAGACAGATCCTCGAAGACTCGTGCTTACTGAAAGGCAGCACAATGCTCTTTGCTGGGGTGTCTTTGCAACACAGCTCAGACGGTTCGGATGACGGGGATTCGTCAAATGTCATGGTTGAGCTTGATTGCGACTGACCGTCGCATGCGCAGGAGGTGAGCCACTCCGCGAGGTCTTCGACAAAGCCCATGTCGAAGTTTGTTGGGGCTTGCTTGAGGTCACAATACGGCTTTGTGAAGACGGGCAAGTCGGAGAAGGCGCTGTATCTGTGTAACTTTATACGTGCGCTGCTTGAAGAGTCAGCAATGACCACCTACGTGAAATGGGGATACAAGGAGGCGATCTGACCTGTTGAGTTTTACAATGGACATGCATCGCAAGGCTTGCGCGGCTGTCGCCTCGGGGTGTGTAGTCTGGAATGTCGCCTCATGCGTTCTGTCGCTAGCGAAAGTGATAAGGCCGTCAATTCTTGTGTGAAGCTCCTGCATTTGCTGGACCGGAGCGGTCTGGGTTTCAGGATTCTTCACAAAGCGATTCATCTCGATCACGAATTCCGTCGCCGACAGGATGGCTTGCTGTGATTCGATGTAAAGAGACCAAACCTTGAAGAAAGTCAGCGAGCTTGCGAGCTCTGTAGATCGTTGATGCAGACACATACCTCGGAGTCACCGGCGATGTGAGGGTACGGTGCTGTAAATCTAGGATCGTTGGGCAAGAGAGTTGGAGGCTACAAGTTGTCAGTGCTCCATTGCTCAAGATATTCAGAATGTGGGGTGAACTTACAGTGCAGCTCGCTATAGAAGCTTGACATGAGCATATATACTTGCAAAAGCGTTAGCATACTACACTTGTAAAGTGAACGCGATGGACTGAGCAAGCTTACAGTTATCCACCAAGCACGCCTTCTAGCCTCAGCAAAAGGAACGTCAGAGTCAGTCTGCCTGTGTAGAGACATGTTCATCGCTGACATCAGTGCCTGTCCCGACCGATCTTGCATCTTCCGTATATTGCCCCGTTGAGAGTATTCGTAGATAGCCAGTAGGCATAGCGAGAGGACACCCTCAAGTTCAATAGGGACTTCCGGATGCAGAGGCTTTCTCTGCGGGGCAGTGATGCCATACGCCAACGCCGTTGATGGCGACTCTGGTATGTCGGTCTCATCCTCGATCATAGCAAGGCAGCGTTGCACCAATTGATGGGCGTACTTCCGCCGTAGAGCAATATGCGATGGCCGGGACGGATTGACTACTGATGGAAGTGGGATGAGAGCGAGAACAGCGGAAATAGCTAGCCTGAGTGGTGATGTTGGTGCTGGTTCCACTGAAGCACTCTGTCGGTTTTCCGCTCCAGTCGAAGGATGATCTCCACCGATCGCTGGCTCAAGGGGTGGCGGAAGCATGGGTAAGTACAAATGTATCCAGCGGTAGTAAGCATCAAGCCTAAGGTCATGTCAGTCCTCCGTATATACTTTACGTGCTCTGATCGGGGTATCTCACAGCATTCGATCAGATCTATAAGTCCGAATTGGGTCGTCTAAACCATTGCCGCCAAAGTCCGAGGTCTGTAGTGCTGGAGGGATGGATGTTGTTGGGCCTTCCGTTGACTTGGTCATCTCTGTAGGCTGTGTTGGTAGTGAACGGCACCCGGGATTGGTCTGAGCAATTGAGTCATCAAGATGTAAGAGGCCGGAGCCCGGTGTAGACAGCGATGATAAGTATGCTTGGTCCTCGATCAGCCGTGAAGAGCAGTTATGCCATGAACGAGACTCACATTCCCATTCCCGATCAACATCAGAGGCGAAGCTATGGTCACTTGGACTCCGTCGCTGTTGACATGTAATGGGTATTGGTGGCTTGGAGCGAGGGTATCTTGCGCCGCCTCTTCTGCTTTTGACATATACACATTCGCACTGCCTGTCGATACACTGCGGATGCCGATGAGAATTTGCCAGTCGACTCAACTCAAGGACCACCTACTCTATTGCAAGGCTCCTTGCCATCACACTTCACACGCAATGACCGGCTAGAAACTCATCAGCAAGTGCTGCCAGGATCTGTTCCCAACGCGGCCTACCATCCTGTACACGCAAGCTTGACGGGGCGTGAAGTAGCAGGCTTAGCTATCTTGGTAGCCATCTTACAATGGAATCATAGAAGGAAGGATCAGCACTAGGCGATTAAGGTGTAAGTGAATATGTAACAACAAACGCTAACAGCATGAGCGGAAAGATGGGCAGTAGTGGAACGATACCGTAGATCCTGGGCCGTGCAAAGCCTTGTCTGTCACACAACAGTGGCGCTGAGCGGGGAACAGCGGACTTTGATTTTCGCGCATGAGTTTACATACGCGAACATTTCTACCGTCATGTTGACAATCATTTATTGATGGACTCTGCAATTAAAATTACGCTATCACTTGAAAGAGCACTCGCTTTGCTCACGTCAGCTTCTTTGCCACGTTTGCCACTTTGTATTCGTCGCAGGCGTCATCGTATGCAAACTTGAAAATTCCACGGTCATCCGCCTGGTTACATGCTCGCCATAATCATTCACAGATGATTCATCATACTCTCGTTGGAGAAAAGGTGATCAAACTCTGATCATCGCATTGTGTTGAACCGCAGCGGACTCTGCAACGATTCTCATTGGAATCGGCTCAAGATCGTAATTTGTTCTATTGCGAAATGCCCCAACTGTAAACTCCAACGAGATGGAATCTGTTACTGCAATGGTGCAACAATCAAATGAGTGGATCTACTGCCTACACAAAAAAAAAGCGATCTATAGTACACTGGACCCAGAATCTAGCCCCATCTCGACACCGTCTACTCCTCCTTGCCAAAGTCAAGCTCGCTGAAGGGCTTGCTCAATCCGACACGATCGATAGTCTTCTGCACCTCGTGGGAGCCAGAGCCGTTGACCTTGCTGACGGAGCTCTTGCGGTCGGTGTCAACAACCAGACGAAGCAGGTCCGGGCGCATGTAGTGGCCACCAAAGTCGTTGAGAGCTTTGCTGAGGTGGGTCTCGTCAAGGTCGATGTCGACGTAGACAAGACCTTCGAAGTCCTCTGCAGGCTTGGTGATCAAGCTCTGGCCATCGGGGCCGTAGATGCGAGTGTTGCCGTTGTACACGGTGTTGTCTTCGGGGGTCTTGCCTGGTGGGGTTTGCAGGGCAACACCAGCGGGAGAAATCGTTTGGAAAGGTGCAAGCGTGAACGAACCAGTCTCGATGGCGTAAGCCGGAGTGACGATGTCCGAGTTGGCGTCGCTAATGTTGGTGTACGGGTCGGGATACTTGAGGGTGGAGGCGTGCGGGTACAAAGGCCATGCGGCAATGTGAACCTGCTCGCCCTGGGAGACGGCGTAAGACTTGAGGAAGGGGTTCATGTTCTCCCAGCAGTTGAGGTGACCGATGCGGCCAATCTCGGTATCCATCACCATGTTGGTGGTGTCGCCGGTGCCGTCACCGAAGACGAGACGCTCGACGTGGGTGGCGCGGATCTTGCGGCGGTGGTTGATGATGTTACCAGTCGGGTCGATCATGACCTGGGTGGTGTACAAGCTGTTGAGATCGACTTCGGAGTAACCCAAGGAAACGAAGATCGAGTTCTCCTTGGCGGCAGCTCGGATACGGTGCATCTGAGGCGAGTCCGAAGGCAGCGACGCCTCGCGGTACTTCTTCAGGAGGGGAAGGCTTTCTTGGTAGTTGACCTTCCACATCCAGTACGGGTATCCTAAGACAAGATGTCAGGTACGAACAATTGCGCCTCAGAACAAGGGGTGCCTACCGGGAATCCCTGCATCATCAGTCAGTAACTGGAGAAAGGCATGTCAAGCAGTTCAAACAGGCGAGCCAACGTCGTCGCCGATGAATGACAGCTAGGGAGGGAGAAGAGGCATAAAAATCGATCTGACTTACACAACTCAGGGAAAGCGACAAGCTTGCAGCCATTCTTGCCAGCCTCATTGATCCAGTGAATCGTCTTCTCGACGGAAAGCTCAAGGTCCAACCAGCCAGGCTCGGCGTTAACGGCAGCTGCCTTGTACTTCTTGGTGACGTTGGGGGCCATTGCTGGGATGTAGAAGAATCGCGAAGTGGTGATGATAGTTGATGAGATGCTGTCGATGCTGATGATGATGGAGGAAGAAGCAGGACATCGTGCTCACGTCTCGTGTATATACCATTTCGTCGACGGCCTGTTCGATGACTAGGAGCTGCAGAAGGTGCTCAAACGCCGTATCAATGTCGAACCACTCTTGCCCTTTCTTCTCTCGTCGTGCGTATGCACGAGGCCCCTGCAACCGCAGGGATCGGTGTTTCGTGATCGTGGGAGAGCTGTCATGCGACAATAACCGTGTTGTGACAAGGACAATATGGTATCGACCATTGAGAAGTCCTGGAGGTATCACTCATCGCCTTACAGTAGGTGCTCACTCAGCGACTCATGAACTCGCACGAGGAGGATTAGCAAGCTGCACAAAGTACAGCATGCTGTGCATGTCAGCGTGTGTGGTGGGCAGCTCCGTGATACCGGCATGTCTCACGACCGCCGGTTCGATGTCGTTGCTCCTCGCTCTGGCAGACTAGAATAGGAATAGACCCCACTTTTCAGACGCCGTCAACGAACACTCGCTGTACGGCGTCTCCATGATACGCCGGGTTAATAGAAACCCTATGCTTCCTAATACCAGCACACTGGGACCGTGAGATAGCGACACGTCATGAACAGCGTCTCGTCGGCCATTGTACTTCGACGTTGTATCTCTGTAGCACCGTGAGTGGGCACATGGTGTTCTTAAGCATGCTGTCAGCATTCAGTTCTATACACTAACTTATGCATTGCGAAATGAACCAACGATCAAAGTGCTGGAAGTTCTCTGCGGTGAGTCTGAAAACTGTCTAGAATAGCAATCAGGCGATTCTGTCAACACTGTTGAACCTACCCTTTGGTGCTGCGTGGAGAAATTCAATACAACACCTATGACCTATGATGGCAAGCATGAGCGCCATGCAATCGTCAGAGGTCCGCTGCGATCAAGGGACCCGAGCTCAAAATTGCAAACACCGAAGCAGACACCGGACGTTCTTGATTGGACGCCTCTCAGCCTTGTCTGCCATCGGAGCTGGGCGAGACTGCACGAGATGGGCAGGGCGATCCTAGATCTGCAACTTGGACGATTGCACCCGCGTCAGCAGCAGCCAAAGCGAACAAATCTTCCGCCATTGCTCCGTGCATGTCCATTCCGGTCGCTAAGAGTAATATACAATTGCCATCCTTCGAGAAGTATCGCTTTCCATTACACTCAGTCTCGACCATTCTACAAAAGCACTGTTTTCTTGATACCCACCCTTGCTGTCCATCTCCTTACCTCACTCCACCTCCATCGCGCCTTCCCAATTTGCCAATCAACGAAGAAGCACACGATCACACTTATACACTACTTGCGACACGCTATCCCTAGACAGCCACTTGATAGACTACTGTGCTTTTGAGCATACGAACAAACACCACACACACCGCCAACATGAAGGCCTCCCTCACAAAAGAAGATGAAGCCGCCTTCTACAAGTACGCCCCGACCACCTCAACAAACAATACCCGCGCCACCCAAAACTAACACTCCCCTCCAGCGCAACAGTGAAAGGCGGCACCCTCGCCGGCATCGTCGGCCTCGCCGTCGGCACCGCAGGCGTCTACGGCGCACAACACCGCTACACCCTCATCCGCAACCTGACCCTACCCTTCAAAGTCTTCCTCGCCGTCTCGACCGGCTCCTTCGCCGCCATCATCGGCGCCGACCGCAGCGGCCGCGCCTACGAAGCCGCCCAGCACCCCGACCACGACTACCACAGCGCCCGCCAGGCGCAGCTCGAAGCGCTCGACGCCAACGCTTCGCAGAAGGAGCGCGCGATGCGCTGGGCCAGCGACAACAGGTATTCCATCGTGTTCGGCTCGTGGGTGGCCAGCATGGGCGCGGCGTTCGCGATGGTCAGCAGGAGCCCGATGAACACGGCGCAGAAGCTGGTGCAGGCGCGCGTGTACGCGCAGGGCTTGACCATGGCGGTTGTGATTGCGAGCTTGGCGCTCGAGGGCGCGGATATGAAGGCTGCGCGGAGCGAGGGCAAGGATGGGAAGGTCACGAGTGCGATCAAGCAGAAGAGGAGGTTGACGGATGCGGATCAGTGGATGGATATGGTTGAGGCGGAGGAGGAGAGGATGAAAGAGAGGGAGGCGAGGAAGATTTGAGGGATTTTTTTTTAGAATGGCACGGCTTGCATGTTGGGTGTTGGGTTTGGTGGACTGGTTTTCACCTCTGTTTGGATACTGGTTTTGTGTCGAGCGTAGAGCGCATGTACTACTATTACTATTACTACTACTACCACTAGATTATAGATGATGTACGAACGAGAGCATAGAATCCAGTTTCGCATCATACGCGGTGGACGTGATGGCTGTCATTACAATCAGGAAGAGACTGCACTCATATTGCGTGTCATACCAGTGTTTGATATACAAGTCTAGCCTGCCCTGTCTGCTGGAACATCCATATCACCCTTTCAATCCTGTCCCAGCCCAAAAACGCCTCGCTAAAATACAAAACGTCCACAGACGCGGATATCACTCGCCTTTCGCCTGCGCAGCAGCCTCGGCCTCACGCACCTTAAGCTCTTGCTCCTCCTTCTCCGCCGCCTTGCGCATGTCAAGCAGGATGTGCAGCTTGCCCATGAGCGAGTCAAAAGCCCCAATGACAGGCGCGGTAGGCAGTGGAATCAAGTCAGGCACGCCGACGTGTGCGAGGATAGCGGCGATCTTCTCGGTCTGGATGGTGCTCTTGGCGATACGCGGCTTCGACAACTTGTCAGACGCGAACGAGACACCGCTGGGCAGCTTCTCGCCGGGCCCGATTTCTGTGACGCCGAAACGGAGCTTGTCTTTCGCGGAAAGTTTCGTGTTGCTGGTCGAAGGCGAGGGCTCGTGTTGTTGTGTGCCGGCATTCGACTCGCGAGGGCGTCCTGAAGCGGGTGTCTGACCTGCACCGGGAGTCTCGATTGATGCCGCGGACTGTCCAGTACCAGTTCTGAGGCGCTGAGTCTTGCGCTGGCGGTCGGCGTTAACGAGCTGCTGCCAGAGCGTGTGTAGCGCTTGCGACGTCGAGTATTGATAGCTATTGGTGCCTGCCTTGGGATAGTCCAGACGCTTGCGTAGATCCTCGCGCAAGTTGTCGAGAGATTCCTGGTTGGCCATGATGCGCTGCAGCTCCGCGAGCAAGACTGCTTCCTCGTCGACCTCGTCTTTCTTGCGGTGAAGATGGCCTTCTGCTAAGCGCTTCCGTGAGGCCTCTTGCTTTGGGTTGAAATCCTTGAGGGTTTCGTACATTTTGTACTGTGGCGCTGTCATGGACTGGATTGGCGTTTCGATCTGCAGCATGACAGCAGAAATGGAGTAGAAACGCGCCTTGAGATCCTCCATAGACCTTTCTGGTTTCTCATAGCGGTCTATGATTACGGTCCACTTGCCGTTGCACTCCTTGTAAGTGTCGACAAGATATCGCGTCTCCTCGAGGGTCCAGTTGGGGTCTTTGAGATGATCTTCGTATTGCGCATCATTAAATTTGGGCACGTCCGGCTCGACATTGTATTTGGCGAATGATGGTGTTTCGGTGGCAGCCTTTTGCCAGTGTTTGAGTAGTGGAAGATCCGATCGGTTGCCAGTGGAGGTCTGCTCCCAGTGAGCAGGCGGGCGGGAGACGCGGGCGCGCTTGAAAGATCGCACTGGCGCCGCCGATGTGCGCCTCTCGGTCGCCGCCATCATCCAGAAATTCCCAGAATGCAGTCCAGCGGATTTTTCGATAGTTCCAGTGGAGTCTGTGATTTTTTCAGGGCGAATTGCGCGTGGTTTTGATGATTTTGTGTTGCGCGTGCACACGTCGCCGTCGTCGCGATTTCTCGCGGCGAGCCTTGTTCTCTCAAGCCCGCTTGGGCCACGACTTCTGGCACCAGCAGACGCCACATCAGGCATTCACATTCACTTCGCATGCTGCACAGGCAGTCGCATCGAACAAGTGCAACAGAAACTATCCAACAAATATCCAATAATAAACCCGAAAACATTCGTACTCGGGCCAAGAAAGAAATCAAATCAATCAATCATGGCAACCACCCGCCTCCGCCGCACTTTCGCCTACCCAACCGAATCCGACTCCGACGACCCGCCCGACCTCGACGAAGAGCACCAAGAACAACTGCTCGCCACCCTCCAATCCCAAGACGAAGCAACCTCGGCCCTCTACCGCCACGTCTTCCTCGCCCTCCCGCTTCTCACCTCTCTAGCCTACATCCCGGCCCTCGCCTGGGCGTCCGGCGCCACCGAGACGTTCGTCGCTGTGCTGAGCGTCGCTGTGCCTGCGCTGGCGGCGTACGTTCTGTACTTCTATCCGATTAGGGTTCCCGGCGATCATGGCCGGCGATCGCTCTATGTCGGCTCTGGGCGGGGCGAGATGCCGGGAGGTGTGAAGCCGGTGGTGCGGCATCTGATTGTTCTCGGGGCGAGTTTGGCTGTGATGCTGGTTTTGCAGAGCGGAGTGTTGTGGCGGGCGGCGGATTCGGAGGCGAGGGCTGTGGTTCCGGCTGGTGAGTGTCGTCGTTTCATGGGTCATCACTTGGTCGTTTTTGAGAGACAATGTACTGACGCGGCCATACCGACAGTTGTGTATTTTCTTACATTGTTTGTGCGGCAGCAGCTCGCGCCGGTGGATCTGGAGGATTTGAGGAGGGCTAGGTATGAGCTGAAGGGCGCGTAAGTAGAACGAGTTCGTGAGACCTTGGTATGCTAGGCGTGGGATTCTCATCATGTTCAGTTGACGAATTACGACTACTTTTTCGATTTATGGCCCGCCTGAAAATGCTCAAGCTTCAGCGCGTAATTACTGCCGGGTATAAATCACATCTAGGCGCTACTATTCAACTTTTGTTCCACAATTTTGAAGGCATCGTAAACAGTCCCGTGATCATTGACCTAGTCCACGGCCTCCTTGAACCTCATCACCGCGTTTTCAGACACAAGTCCATCAACGCCCTTTGCAAGATCCAACACGCTCGGCTTCGGCTGTTTTGTGTCGTATGAGTAGTCGGAGATGAGGACCAGTCCAGCTTCCTTGATTGAGTCGACTAACGCAGGGACCAGCTCCAGCAATCTTGATGTACAGATCAGGCCCATGAAGTTGTTCGACTGTGCGATACGGACGGCTTCTTTGATGGACATGTCTGTGCGACCGCAGCTGGAGACCATGTTGGGGTCCAGCGCGTTTTCGGGACTGGGAGGTGCGACGCCGAGCTCATTGCAGAGCAGCACGGGGTCTATAAATTGTTAGCACTGGCAGTGTGGTCACTGTATGACAGAGATACTCACAATTTGGTTGCTTCCAATTCAGAGCGGCGCAGACGTCCGCATTATAGCTCGAGAAGACGAAGTTCCTGAGTGGGTTGTCCTTGGACTCGCGAAGCTGTCTCGCGTGGTCAAAGACTGCCAGTAACACTGCGTCCACCACGAAGTTGATGTTTTGTGTCGGTCCGAGCTGCAGCTTCTCCTCCATATTTCTTGTAGGGTAACAGACGTGTAGTTCGAGGTTGAGATCTGCGGGAAGAATTGCAAGAGCTTCCTTGAGAGACGCGTGCGAGCGTGCGATCTGTCGCTGGGCGGCAGGCAAGTCTCCAGAGTCAATGCCAGCCTCTAGAAGACTATCAAATGCGCCGTTGCCAGACTGGTTATTTTGAACAGCAGCTTGGAATTCTTCGTATGTCAACCGACCAATGAGGTCATTTTTGCTGGCCGGCATGGACCATTCGGGGAACAGGACTGGTACGCCATCTTTCGTGATTTGCACGAACAGGCGCAAGAAGTCGCCGCTCAAGCTGCTTCCGGTGATTAGATTGCTAGGGTGGTTGTCAAACTGACTAGTGGCCTTCCAGTAGGTGGCAAAGTGTGTGATCTCTAGTGGGCTGCCGCGGAATGGCGTGATGACCTGGTAGCGGAAGGCGATACGTCCGATGGCACGAAGGCGGGGATCGAACAGCTCGAGGTGCCATTTGCCTGAACTGCTAGAGTTTCCAGTGAAAACACGACTGGAAGCAGCCGATCGCGCAATCACCTTGCTACCGAATGTAGGGAAGATGTCAAAATCGATGCTGAAGGTTTCGAGGTTCTCGATCTGGAAGCTGATGTTCTTGAAGTCGTCTTGTACTGGCAAGGGCACATTACGTGGTATCAGGTCGGATGACTTTGATGAGATGGTGAGACGAGCAGCGGGGTATTTACTGTCGCCGTAAAACTCGATGGCTTCGCAGCCCAGGTCGTCGAAGGAGAGTAAGATGAACGTTTTTGTTGTGTCCAAGAAATTGTGGCCATAGCGACGGAGCGGGATGATCGGCGGCGGGAGAATTAAGTCGGGAATATTTTCAGAGTCAAATTGGGAGAACGAGGGCATTGCACCAGTGCGAGGTGTTTGGCTGATCGAGCCCATCCTTGCATCTCCAGTCTGTTGCTTGCGCTGGGTGGCTGCTTGGCTCGCTTTTGCAAGCAGTTGCATGCAATCCAGATGGCCCTCCCATGCAGCGTAGTACATGGCGGACAAGTCCTTTTCATCGTTGACACCAGCATCGACATCAAATTCGAGCAGTTGCTGGAGGCAATGCAGATGACCTTCGCTAGCCGCGTGGAAGATCGGGGTCCATTGGTACAGCTTGTCGGCCTGGTTCATGTCCATGCCGTAATCCCTCAGCAAGCAGAGAATCTGCTGGTTCCTGCCAAAGCGAGCAACAATATGCTGTGGGTAGAGTCCCTCGGCGTCAGGCAGCATCTGCGGCTTGTACTGCAGTATTTGTTCCACAATTGCAACCGATCCGTACTGACACGCCAAGTTGAGCGGGATATGATCATTACCGCCTGAAGGATTCACAGTAGCACCGAATCGAAGCATTTCCTGAACGCTCGCCGCCCTGGAGTGCACGATACCGTGGATTAGGCCGGTGAAGTTGTCCAAGTCTTTGGCGTCCACAGTGTCTGGTGCGGCGGTGACCAGGATCTGCATCATTTCGGCTTGGCCGTGCATTGAAGCATAATGCAGCGGTATCCTGCCATAGACATCTGGTGCGCGGATGTTCGCGCCGCTCGTAAGCGCGGCGTTCAAGACTTCGGTCTTTCCAGTGACGGCAGCCTCGTGAATGCAGTTGCGTTCATTTATCGAGTCTGCAAAGTTGAAGTTGATCAACCCAGTCTCGTACAGAACCTGTTGCGTGGAGGCCGCAGCAGTGTTCACGGTGTTCAAGAAAACACGGCTGATTCTTTCGCTTGCCTCCTCGTGGCTGGCTGTCCTTGCTGCCCACTCTTTCACAAGGCCGGTATCCCCAGTGTTGATGGCATGCAGTATTTGGACCTCGACTTCGAGATCGTCTTGGCCCGCCTGTGGCGCTCTGTTCTCGAGTTCCACAGCCGGGGTGTATGCGATCTTCTCTCCTTCGGCCCATGCCTGCAGTTCGAGTAAACCTGTGGTAGCCTGATCCGAGAGATCGCTAATCACGTCGCGGTTAAAACAGGGTTGTACTTCGACGGCGCGCGAAAGGTAAATCTCCTTCTCCCGAGACTGTCATCTTGGGTCAGCATAGTGATCGCAATGCGCGGTAAGCACTAGAGTGTACCTTGGACGTTTTGTCCCACTACCCAGAGTCAGTATTGAACACAGGCCATCATACAAGCGAGCTTGCAAACCTTCTTGAGAATCTTTGAGAAAGCAGTTTGGTTGACTTCGACAAACTGTTGTAGCTTGTCTAGATCGTTGCTGAAGAGGCGAAACCCTTCATCCAGAGTCACGTAGCTGGAAGATAGCTTCGAGGCCGGCGTGGCACGGGACTGTAGCGAGCGCTTCTTGTCAAGCAGCGTTTGGAGCCGGAGTTTGAGCTTCGCGAGTATATTGTCAGAGCCATCGCTTCGAATCGGGTACTCGCCTTACGCACTTCGGCTTCTTTTTGAAGATAGAGTTCGTTGACCTTCTCGAGCTCGCGTTCCAGTCGGAAGAAGAAAGCAGCCTTATTTGACTGCAGCGAGGCCTGCGGGTCCTGGAGAGCAGCGCCATTGGTGAAGGGTTGCTGAGCGGCAAGAACTGGGGTTTTGCTCAAGTGCTTGATGAGCTTGCAGGGTGTTACTTAATCGTGATCGCGAGGTCCTCATTGCTCAGGCTTGCACGCACCTTCTTGAGAGCCTTGTAGTCGACAAAACTAGCCGCATACTCGGGTATGTCGAGCTGACGCTTCTGGATGTGCTTGCCGAACTTCCTGCAATGGATGGGATCAGTGTCTCGCCACCAGAATCAGCGGGATAGGCAGCCCGCGGCATACATGTCAGGCGACTAGGGAAATGTGTCCCTGGCGAATGTTGGCCGCGATGGGAATTGGTATCAGCGTGTCCACGGCTTCGGCGTTTGGTGGTGATGGGATCGGCTAGCGGCAGGGATGCGTTGCGGAAGCGACATAGCTAGACTCGCATGGTTTACGCGAAGGGATCTCTACGAGGCATTGTCAAGAGGAGAAGAAGATATGAGTGTATGGAAGACAAGCCGGAAGAGCGACAGCGGTTGGGGGTATGTCAAGAAAGAAAGAGGCAAAGAAATGGCGGGCAGCGTCACAAAGCTAGAGAGCAGCAGCAGCAGCGACGAGAGCGGAATCCGCACGTGCAATCAGGGTTTTGGCGGGGCAGGGCATGTGAGACAGCAGCAGCAGCAGCAGTTCCTACTACTACGAGTAGAGCCGCAGTCGGCGATGCCTGACTCGCCGCGTGTAGTAACGTCTCTCCTCAAGCCTCAACGTGAAGAGTAAGTTATTTGGCGCAGGGAAATGATGGCTTCCATGCGTGAGGTGAGCTGGACGAATAGCAGACCAAGTCCCGCGCCACGTGCACCGTCCGCGATGATTGCCAGACCCGCGAGACAGTGGAGGATGCGGAGTGGAATTTGTTCGGCTTACCTTATTGTTAGCTGTGACCATGACATCGTCGAGCAGTGATTTCATCGCTGCCAATCAACACTCTCGAGCGAGACAAGATCTCGGCACTTTAGACGAGGGTGACCGTTCGCATGAATCTGCCTGGGTACCTACATACGTACATGCATGCCATGATCGGGTCACCTCTGAGAATTATGGCATGGATTGACTTGATGTCACGTGCTGCTCCCATGCCGGATCACCGCTTTTTCTTAGGGTTGGGGTCATCGATTTGTCGCACTGATAACGGCCTCAGACTCGAGCCTTCTTTTGCACGTGCCCAACATAGCAATGCTTCTCAGCAGCACTTGCATAGATGTACTGCTCTTGAGCGTACTTGTACGCCCTGTGTTAGCTGGCTGCAGCAAATTCTGGGCTGGACGCGCTCCATTCTGTGACGGCAATTGCAAATGCAAGGACTATTGTCCGAATGGAAAGTGTCGCGCACTTGATCGATGCTCATATGAAGGTCAGTGTGACATAGCGGTGAATGCATCTGCTACAAATTATACTCACACCCTATTGCAACTCGTAGGTGACGGTGGCTTCTGCTGGTTTGGCTCCCGCAAACGTCTCTGCCAGTGCTGCCGTGCCGACATTCAGGACTCGGAAGCCTGTCGGCCTACTCAAGTCGTGAAGACTTGTAGCGGATTTCTCATTACCTGTTACTCGATGACACAGGATCGACGCCTATGCAGCAGCTACGTGTGCGGCGCCTGCGTAGGTCTCAATTCGAATGAACCTGGGCCTTTGACTCCTGGGTTTCCAGGTCCTGGTTACCTGGGGACGTTTCCATTTACAGGGACGTCGGAGCCTTGTGAGCGTGGACATGGAGAACTGTGAGAGGATTGACGGCAACGGCAATTACTTGAATGAGGTTTTCTAGCCTTACATCCGTTTTCATAGTACGTAGCAAGTCAGAAATAATCGAGCTTCACTACCTGATTATTATGGTCTAAAGCTTCGAAGTTCCGATCATTGAACAAGTGTAGAATCATGCTATGTCTTCCAGACAGCGCCCGAACTGTTGATCAAATTTCTTATTCAACCTCCATATGTACTACCTCTATCAATTCACACTCGTCTATCTGCTATCCGCCTTCTCCTTCACACTTCCTCCTATCATATTGTTACGATCCTCCACGAGCTAAGCGACAAGACCTAAGCTCTTCTGTACAATCGAGAACTGCGGTGTCACAATCTCTCGAGGATGTTAGCTCCAGGACGCCTAGCAAGGACGACAAGTCTTCATACGGGTATCACATCATGGAGGTGCTAGAAGAGCTACGCCTGATGATTATCGAGATCTCTTCCAGGACATCTTCAGTAGCTCCTATAAAATGAGTCTTTCCGGGCAGACATCTCGCAGGCCGGGGATCACGGGTCTCCTGAGGAGAGCGCTCGCGCCAATTCACATCAGCTGTGCTTTCCGAGAAAAGAGTCTTGATGTTACGAAAAGGCTCGTGGCGGCCCTCTTGTTTTCGATGTTTGATGACCTCCATGGAGGAGATACATCGTGTGAACGCCCGCATCGTAATCTTCATTTCAATGTATTCGCCGCTATCCGGAACAACATCAAGCAATTTGATGGACCTCAACGAGCATGGACGCACGAGCAGAGATGGGCTGCTATATCAGCGCTGGTGAACGGTGGCGACGCATGTGTTTGATTCCAAGTCTTGGGTCCACTGCGTCCTCGGGGTACACGATTTGAACACATATTTGACATATGAATTGGCTGGTGGATCGTCATGGTTTGTTATGTACCTGACTCGCCATCAGGAAGTCGTCGCCCAGCCGGCTGTGGTTGCCCCAAGGATTTGTTTACGCTTGGCGGCAACTGCGACTGCTTAGGCGGACGTCGTTCCCTGTTGGTTGATACTTGCGACGACTCTGATTATTGCAAGATCCTTTTGTTGTTGTTCTTGAATTTACAAATTACGATACTGTTGTTTATCTGACGAATAGATTCACGAGACCATACGAAAGAGGGATCCCCAGACCCTTGCGCCTACACTCCCGCACCTTGTCTCACCAGTACAACGAAGCCAATTAAGACACAAACGTTCACGCCAATGCCCATGTTTATATCATCTGTATAGTTCTCACTCACGATTGCAACACTGTACACCACACAACCAACACACATCATCCCTCCCGGCCGACAAATGGCCCCTCGCTACCGCTCCCTCTCCGGGAGCTGGGTTGACCCCGAAAAGCAACGCCTCCAAGCCGACACCGACTCCGACGACGAAGCGCCCTCCCTCATATCCTCCTCGCGCGACACTAGTAATTCGTTCGACCCTATACTAGGCAAATCCACAGCGCCTTCCTTCCGCAATAGCCTGCCGAGCCTCGCATACCACCTCCCCAGAAGACGCTTCACGCGCTACTTCACCTGCTTCATTGCAACATCTCTGCTCATATTCATCTCCCTGCTTGTCAGCGCGAGCTGGTCAAGTCGAGCCGAGGTGTCGCTGGGGATCAAGGCTACGCCTCCGAGGGCGGCGCCGTGGGAGCAGTTCCCATTCTTGAAGAGGTATCATGGTGGCATACGGACGTTGGTGAGCAGGGAGGAGAACGTGCCCGAATATCCTGTTGCCGAAGACGAAGAAGCGAAGAGGTTGGAGGTTGCTGCTGAGCAGCGCAAGAAGGAAGATGACGCGGCTCTCAAGGGCGAGAAGGGCTTCGACAAGAGAGA
Source organism: Cladosporium sp. BSL10 (assembly GCA_001553865.1). Taxonomy (NCBI): domain Eukaryota; kingdom Fungi; phylum Ascomycota; class Dothideomycetes; order Cladosporiales; family Cladosporiaceae; genus Cladosporium; species Cladosporium sp. BSL10. The sequence continues at coordinate 151,597 of LJJI01000173.1, forward strand.
CGAGGCTTGGAAGCAGATGAGCGCGAGATTCGATCCCTTTGCTGGCAAGGCGGATGATGTACATGAGAAGAAGGTGGAATGCTACTTGGATCAGAAGAATACACTGCAGGTTCCTCTTGTCTTGGGATATAAGGGCAGAACGAAAGGCTTCCCCGAGCCTGTGATGGGTTCCGCTGAACTGCTGGGCTTGAACAACGACATGTGCTTCGAGCGCTACGGTCGCCTTGGACCGTACGGCTTCGGATACAGTAGGAAGTTCGGAGGCAGTGGTGCAGGTATGGAGGGAGACAAAGAGGGCTCCGAGAAGATCTGGGGTGATCAATTGGAGATCGATTATAGAAAGGTACACTGGGCGGAAGCACAGGAAGCTTGCATGGAAGCCAACAAGGACCGTTTCAAGCCTGCGAAGAAGGGCAAGAACGACTTCTTCAAGAGTATGGCATCTGGCGGACCGAAGAAGGAGAAAGAAGATGACAAGATCAGCGAGAAGACCAAGAACGGCAAAGAGTACACCCCGCGAACCGCTGTGATCATCCGCACATGGACGGGCTACGAGTATGACCCCGAGGATATATTCTACCTCAGAGCTCTTGTCAACGAGCTTTCCATCCAGTCTGGCTCGGAATACGTCGTGCACTTCCTCATTCATGTCAAGGATGACAACATGCAAGTGTGGTCTGACGAGGACACATACCAGCGAGTGCTTGATGAATCTCTTCCTGAAGAGTTCCGCGGCATGGGAACTCTGTGGTCAGAAAGACAGATGGGTCTCATCTATGGCGGTGTGCACGAAAGCATGTACCGCGATCTGCCAGTACACGGTGCCTACAGAAGCACGTACATGCCAGTGCAATACTTTGCCCACCAACACCCCGAATACGACTTCTTTTGGCATTGGGAAATGGACATCCGCTACACTGGCCAATTCTACCACTTGTTCAACCAAGTTTCATCTTGGGCGAAGGAGCAGCCTCGCAAAGGCCTTTGGGAGCGCAATGGGCGCTTCTATGTCCCTCAAGAGCACGGAAGCTGGGAAGACTTTCGTCACCTGGTCCGAGTCCAGACCGAGCACGGCACTGCAGCCAAGCAGAATGTCTACGCTAAACTGGCCTCCGACGCTGGTGTCAAAGACCCCATGGACAAGGCTGCCCGCCAGTCTGAGAAACCCATCTGGGGCGCAGACCCTCCCACTGGAGAGGGCGACAGCATTGAGAGCGAGCACGATCCCATCCCGCCCACCTCTTACGACAAAGACAACTACGAATGGGGCGTCGGCGAAGAAGCAGACTTCATCACCTTCAACCCGCTTTTCGACCCCAGTGGCACAAATTGGATCCTCGCAACAGACGTAACAGGCTACAACACCACCGAACGCTTCCCGCCACGACGCACAGCCATCATCACCGCTTCGCGCCTCTCCCGCCGCTTGCTCCAGACTATGCACCGCGAGACGGCCCTCAAGCGCCACACCATGTTCTCCGAGATGTGGCCCGGCAGCTGCGCCCTGCACCACGGCTATAAGGCCGTCTACGCCCCGCATCCAGTCTACATCGACCGCGCGTGGCCCACGTCCTACCTCGCCGCGATCTTCAACAATGGGCGCAACGGCGCTGCCGGCGGTGCGAGGACTTCGGTCTTCAGCGACGAGAGACAGCACAATTTCCTCGGCACCACTTGGTACTATCACGCCGGTTTCAGCCCGAATATCTGGAAGCGCTGGTTGGGTTATCGCGTTGATAACGATGGCGGTGAAGAGGAGGAGTTGGCGGGCGAGGGAAGGATGTGTTTGCCGCCGATGCTGTTGCATCCGGTTAAGCAGGTAGATTTGGTGTTTGAGCATCAGGCTGGGGAGGGGTGAGGACAACTGTGAGTAGGGCCGTAAAATTGGGTTGTAATTATGTTGGTATGACTTAAGCTTTCTTGAGAGAGGGTCTTCTCTGGTGTTGTTGATGTATTTGGTATGGTTACTGACTCAACTACTCGCGACAAGCCTCAAGACCTTGTGAAGCTCCATCACTGAGTCTAGAATTGCCGTGACGAACACTTCTCGCAGAAATCCCCGCAGAGGTTGCCCGCCTCTCACTCCCCTGTTTCTGCATGTCGATGAGGATTCCCAGGCCCTCGTACTGCTCGATACACAAAAGGAGCGCATTCGGGCTGACGCCGTCGGCGGCTCCTCTGATCGATCCTGGCCCTCTAGATCACGAGTGCAATGCTCTGGTCGAACGAGGCTCCGCCAAAACCATCCACACAAGGAACGTTTCGGAAAAGCCCTCCACTTGTGTTTCCGGGTCGTTTCTCCACTGCCGAGAAGCTATGGGGCGCATGGCATTGCGGCTTTCTTTGCGAATACCGCTGGACGTGTGGACGAGTGACAGTGCGCCGAAATATACTGGAGGCATGCTACACCCTCCGGATATGGCAGCTTCGATGCTGTTCTGTATGTCGAACTCGTAGATCATGAGGCGGATCTCTGGTGCTAGTTTTATGAAAGGGAAGTGCTCCTTGAGTGTCCGCAGTGCTTGGGGCGGTCATTTCGACGACTATGCGGCATTAGTACTCGGTCAATAACAAAGAGAGGGGTTGGGAGACCTGCCGGTTTGATGTTGGAGGATCGTGAATTGGAGAGTGTTGTTGTGGTATGTGTGGAGGAAAGAGTTGGACGCAAGCTGACAAATTCTTGATCGTAGAAAAGATATATGAGTTGCCACAGCGGAGCTCTCATAGGCATGCGATTGACAAGGAACTTCGCTTAAGGTTCAGAAGAGCCAAGTACTGCACTTCCGGTGGAGCCTTTGTTCGAAAAAGTTTGTAAGGTCAACCAGAGTGAGAAGTTGAGTCGGCTAGTAATCCGAAAGCGATCGCACGCCTCCGAGACGCGATGTTACCTTAGAGTACCTAATGGGACTCAATCGGTATTCTACTTCCACAATCTGTAGAGAGGCATTGCTCTCTAGGTCTACAAACCACTTTTGATACAATCGAATGATGAATTGACCTCTAATCCTAGCCCTGATGCTGTGTCCTAGTCCTGTTAACTAAGTTGGAAAGACGTACTTAACTTGAGAAAACCCGTCTACAGCAAATACATAAAACCATTCCAGATCAACTGCTGCATCGTCTCCACTTGCAACAGTTCTGATACCATGCTCGACGTTGCCTGGCACAAAGATCACGTCGCCGGCGGCCACCTCGCGCTCCACGCCCCCAATCGCCATCAATCCTTTTCCTTTGGTGATATAATAGATCTCTGGGTCTGCGTGTGTGTGTGGGCTTAAGTACCCGCCTCCTGCTGCAATGGTTGCATATCCAGCAGTGAGACTGTTTGTGCGGGTGGCGGGTGCTGAGATCACTGTTTTCCAAGTGACGTCTCCCATACAGGAGTCCAACGGGAACGACTCTGGCACTTGCGCGATACGGTCCTCTTTGGTGATGATAGTAGGCTTTTCGCAAGGAACATATGTCTCGGCCAGTCCGCTCGACATGATAGGCGGATTTCGAGGATCTGGATGAATGATCGATCGCCTTATCGGCAAAGTAGCGGCAAGCAAATGCAGCGCGGAGTTGTGATAGCCGATAGATTCAGGGAGGAAAGGGATATTGTCGATCAGGCGCGATAATTTTGTGTTTGCTCCAAAGAACGTTTGACAAGAGCGGAAAGGAATCTGTATACTACCCAGCGCCGAGGTTATCTAGACGTCGAGATGTCCCAATGTGTGGGTCAATGTTCTTTGTTCTTGGAACTGGACGGCTTCGACGGACCGGACCCTCAAATCATACCCCTCATTTGACATCACGAAATGAGTGTCGTTATCTCGCGGGGCAGGTGCAGTTTACAAAGCTGGGCATTTTTGGCGCACTCGGCGCATTCGGAAAAATGCTCTACATTGAGTGTATATATCCAGCCATGATCTGACATTTCTCGGCACCTTATAGTCCGTCTCTTCGTTGTATTCCAATATTAATAGATCTCGAGCAAGAGTCCGTTCTGCATCCATAACGATTGACATATGAATACATCAAAGTATCAACACCACGTCCTCGTCCCGGGCTTAGTACGCTTTCACAGCAGCCTCGAGGCGCATCTTAAGTTGCATAGCTAAGCAGTGCTTGATGGTGCACCAGTCTGGTGCAATCATAATTTGCGAGGCTGTCTTCAACGAACGCGGTGGCGGAATCGATTGGGGCAAGTCGTCACACAATTGCAAGGCTACGGCTGACTACCCTCCATTCACATACGAAAGTCCATTCGATCAGTTTCGAAGAAAACGAATCATCCCCTAGGGGGATATAACATCATAAGACCAATACTAAAAGGCATGAGGCTGCAAGTATGGAAGTTGTGAAATCATGGTGCGACATGGTTACAGAGGTGCACCTTTAACACAGGTATACGAATAACCGCATTATGGTATCAATCTGTTACGGTATCTAATGGAGGTAAATGGAGGGAAAAGGGGTTGTTGGGAATTGTGATCGTTACACTCGAGAAGCCAAGCTGCAAGGTCGTACACTATATTTCTGTCATAGACTTCCCATCACGCCCATGAAATGTCCCCGATCTTGTGCTTGCAATTGGGCTCTGGTGCAGTCGTCCAGTGCGGCGAAGTCTCGTCGTCAGCCAGTTGCACAACTGGTTTGAGAAGGCGGAAAGTACCCCAGTCACCAGCTAGCTCAGTGAAGATGGGTGATTCAGCGTCGAACTTTTTGGGAAAGGCGTTCCTCCAACCCTTCAAAGCAATGTCCAGGAGTTCTAGGACGAATTGATCGGGCCCAGACTTGTCCCATTGGAACTTGTCGTCACACTGCTTGGCGGCCTCAGTAGAGTACAATCCGACTTCCTTATGCAATGGGTACGCAGCTGCCGCCATGAGAGCAGCCTTGACGTGATATGATCCTCCTTTCTGTGCGCGGTCGCGGACAGCCAACAGGGCGCCGATAGCACCGATCAAGCCAGTCATCATGTCGGGAACAGGCAGAACTGGCAGAATGGATGTTCCGTCATCGTATCCAAGCTGTCTTCCAGTCACGTAAGAACAGCCCGAGGCGGCATCAGCAACTTGTTGCCAACCAGGACGCTCGTTCATCGGACCATCTGGGCCATAGCAGTTCTCTTCCACATAGATGATCCCTTTTCCTCTCTTGCCAGCTCTCTCCAAGAGAGCATGCAGGCTGAGACCTTTTCTCGCGAGTACCCCCGGGCGATAGCCTTGGATGAAAATATCGGCTTCATCGATAAGTTCAAACACTTTAGCCAGGTCGTTTTCGTTTCGGAGATCAGCATCAACTGTACGGACGCCAGCGTTCAGGGATAATTGGAGGGACTGTAGACGATAGATGGTCAGCTTAGGGTCTCAAAAGATACTGCGTTCGGCACGACTGAGATGCGACGCTTTCAATCAAAGATTCACCTACATTGAAATCAGGCAGTTCACTGCCGTTGATGCGAATCACGTCCGCTCCAAGTGCCGCCAAGGTCGTTCCAATGACCGGACCTGCAATGATTCGTACCAACTCAACGACCTTGATGCCAGCCAAAGGACGCTTGTCCGAGATTATTCTCGGAAGAGGCGCGCTGGGTGTCGATACGGCGTATGTCTCTTGGGTGTAGTTGATCAAAGGATGTCTTGACAGGTCTTGGCTCATTCGGGTCTGTGACCATTGCTCTGGCGTGTAACAAATACTACCGCAGAGTCCGTTGGCGATGTTCATCATTTCCAATTGATTGGCGTCGTACTGCTGTACACGTTCGCTGATGATGCGGTAAGCCTCATCGTTGCTTGAGCACGGTTGCTCGGGATCAAGGCCAATCAGACGCAGTACAGGGTCTGCGTTCAAAGATCCATGCAGCTGGTACCAGACACTAGGATCTTTTGTCGGATAGCTGGCGGTGGCACGAAGTCTCAACGGAGTGGCGAAAGTGCCTCTCTCAAGGTCATGTTCGAAAATCGAAGCCAATTTGCCCGTCTTAGCCAACTCACGGACACCAAGTCCGTTCCTTTGAGGCATGCCGACACTGCCCAGCCAAAAGGAAGCGTGATCTGTGTCAACCGAAACAGCTTGAGAATCGGTGCCATCTCGAAGCGCCAGGATCTCGTTGGCAACAACGCCACACATGGCGTGCAAAGCTGCTGCGATTGCTCCGGACTTCAGTGGGCCAGGAACAATTGTGTGTGGTGAACCGTCGAACGAAACAGCATCGAGGACTTTGCGATCTTTGGTAAAACCAGGAGTGGCCGCTGCCAACATCTCAAATATCCGGCGTGAATCTTCAGGCACTGGCGGCGCATCGAGATCCACCCACGAGCCTGCACCATAAGTGTTGGCTGCGGAAACTATATTGACCATGTTGAAAGGGTATTGCGGGTATAAAATCGTAATGGAGGGAGAAAGGTGGAGGAAGCGTCGCGGAGCAATCGTCTGTGATTCCAGAGACTGTTGTTGCTCAATACCTCCATGTTAGAGCCTCGAATGCGGCCTTATAGGAGCAGGATGCTATCTGCGGTCCGCTCTGTCTACGGTCCGAAAGCCGGGCGTAAGGTATAGGTTTGGCGAATCAGATATTCTTGAACTTTGCAGATGGATCCGGTCCGGCGACGGTCCGGATTTGCAGGGTCGTCTGACACGACGTCAAAAGTCAAACAATCGGTGATTACCTCCTACGTTCCATACCAGTGACTGTGACATCAATGTGATAATTTTTGATCACACATAGCTGGTCTAGCAGTCGGATCCCCGCTATGGAGCTACTACCAACCAAGCCAACAAGTGTAAGTCTAAATGTGATTTGCTCAGCAAGTGGAACCAGCTCAGCTGTTGTGCAAAAAAATCATATTGTGTTGCATTTCATATCCGACCACATGTCTCTTAGCTCAATGGGCAAGGAGTCTCGTAGCTTCATTTTCTTAGTAGACATGCGAAGAATTCGTGGAACCACTGCTACATGGCAGAGATTGTGATAAATTGCCAGCTCTTGATCCTTTCCTGATGATCGATTCGTCACAACGAGCCCCAGCCGGCATCCGATGCTGAATTCGAGGCCAATCCACAGATAACGTCACCCAACTCGTGATCAGACTCGAGACGAAATGATGGGCAACTCGCTGTAACAGAGGTGATCGATGTCATCTCCCGTGGAGTAAGATAGCCAACATACAGATATGACACAGTACAGGGTACCTCGTATTAGATTAAGTACGGAGGGGTTTAAATCCAAAGCGCCTGAGTGGGTTGTGAGACCACGAGACTCCACATAAAAGTCCCGTGTTCTGACTATAATATCTGAATTGTTCTGCATCATAGTGAAACGATTTGTCGAGGCATACACACTAGAAGGATGAAGAATGCTTAAGAAATTTATGCTTCAAAATAAGAGCTATCAAGTGCCTCATACATAACACTGAAGTCGCGATCACCCCACTTTCCATCAGTTGTAAGCCGACGATACGTTTGTTCGACGCATTTTCCGACTATGAGGGGCGAGCCAATAGCTTCCGCAGCGGTGACCGCAAGTGCTAGATCCTTGTGTGCTAGCCGAGTCACGAATCCGCCTTTGTAACCACGATGAGCTGGAGGACTAGCGTCGTTGACCTTGACTTCTGGAACCGGCATATTGATCTGTAATCTGTGTCAGTAATTTGTGCCTTTCTTGCGTCTACAGTGGTTACAGACCTCACTGGACCAGCAGCGTCCTGTCGACTTGTTGATGATGTTAGCAAGTACTTGTGTGTCGACGCCAAGACGTTTTCCTAGTAGCATGGCCTCGCTTAGACCGGCCATGGTGATCCCGAGAAGCATGCTATTTTGATCGTCAGTATCTATAATCATGAATTCGGCAGAAGTTTGCTCACTTGTTGGCGATTTTTGCCGCAAGACCAGTGCCCAGGTCGCCGCAGTGAGTGACCTCGCGTGCCATCGGCTGCAGCACGTCGAGTGATCGCTTGAACGATGAATCGCTACCGCCGACCATGATGGCTAGTGTGCCCTTCTCTGCGCCTATGACACCTATGAGCGCGTCAGTCAGATCGCGTTGCGCCATCCACGACTCTCAATACTGGAGTCAGCCATACCTCCAGAGACCGGAGCATCCACCATATCAGCGCCAACGGCCCTCATTGCGAGCGCTACGTCTTTGCTGACGCTTTGCTCGATAGTCGACTGATCCAGACAGAGGGTTGCCGAACGCTCCTCTTGGGTCAAGGTGTTCAAAGTAGTCATCACACCATTGTCTCCTAGATATACATCCCGTACGTGCTTGCCGGTCGGAACCATGCTGATGATTGTCGAAGCGTGTCGAGCAATTTCGGCAGGCGCTGGAATCATATTAGCCTCGGTCAATGCAATCGAAAGACATTGAATCTCCTTACATGAGCACCTGATAAGCTTGGTCTCCGGATTCTTGGATCGATGGTGTTCGATGACTCGATCCATGCTCTCATCATTGACGTCAAAAACAGCAAAATTGTACCTGGGCTTGCCCGACTCGATCGTTCTATTGATCAAGTTGTTGAGCTAAATCGAAAAACTGGCATCAGTACCAAAGTCTGGCAGTCTTTTTGTGGAAGCTAGTACCATATGATTTCCCATCGCACCCAGCCCGATAAAGCCCACGGTTTCTGCCCTGTCAGACGCTGCCATTGAGTATAACAAACGCTTATCTCTTCTGATCAAGGGGCTTTGCAATCGTGGGCGAGGACAGGTGATGGGGTTGGCGAAAGTCTGATTGTGAAATGCTCTCGACGCTTTCACCGCTTGTGGATTTATCGTCCTGATGAACCGAGGTAGATGGGGAATGTAGGGAAGCAATGAGGCGCGCATGATGCAGACGATATAGTGAGCTGTGTTTTGGGTATTCTGGATTATTTGACTTCGACAAGTAAAATGTGAATAGTTATAGGTCGCACCGAAGGTGGCACAACAGATATGCACGCTGTATGCCGTCGGTCCGGGCAATGCTCCGGAGTGCATCGGCAGCCCAGAAGCACCTTGCTTGGTTCGTGTTGGCGCGACGATCCCCACGCGGGCCCCCGTATAAGGCCAAAGGTGCTCGCCGGACCGTCTCCACCACGGCCATCTCGCGACGTGCAGACTGCCAACCGTGCAAAAGTGTCGCAGGACCAATATCACTGCAGCGCACAGGCTCCGATCCTCTAGTCTTTTCGATAAATGCGGCGCAATAGATCCGGAGCCCTGTCAAACAGCACGGCGCAATGGATCCGCGGATCAGTCATATAGTACAGTATCCTTTCCCCAAAGATAATGTAGTTCTCAGCCGCAGAAACATTTGTATACGGCATGATGATTGTACCCCGGCAAGTGTGCCTTCGTTCTCTCACAACTCAGCTGCCCCGAACAGTATCCAGAGCGTCTTCTGGCCTGCCTCCCATGCACCGATTGAAGGCAACTTTGAACACAGTCCACACGGCAAGAATGTTTCACTCAACCACAATCAGAGAATCTCCTAGCGTAGATTTGGGACACCACTTCTCCCATGGCGCCATTGAAGTTCCAAAGAACATCACAAACTTCTTGAACAATGAGTTTGTACCTTCGGATACCTCAGAGTGGATTGATTTGAGGGACCCCGCCACAAACAAGCTGGTGACGAGAGTGCCTCAGAGCACTGAAGAAGAGATGAAAGCTGCTGTAAAGTCTGCTGAGAAAGCTTTCATATCATGGAAGAGCACAAGCATTATGAGCAGACAGCAAGTCATCTTCAGACTGGTTGCTCTAATCCGGGAAAACATGGACAGACTGGCTGCCAACATTGTGCTCGAACAAGGCAAAACTTTCGCGGATGCTAAGGGCGATGTGCTACGTGGTCTGCAAGTCGTTGAGACTGCCTGTGGTATTACCACCCAGATGCCTGGTGAAGTCCTCGAAGTGGCTAAGGATATGGAAACTCGTTCTTACCGGGAGCCTTTAGGTGTGGTTGCAGCGATCTGTCCTTTCAACTTTCCCGCCATGATCCCACTATGGTCCCTTCCAATTGCGACCGTGGCCGGCAACACCCTGATCCTGAAGCCATCAGAGAGAGACCCTGGCGCAGCTATGATCATTGCCGAACTCTGCGCGAAAGCCGGATTTCCCGAGGGCGTTATAAATATCATTCACGGTGGCCACAAAGCAGTGGATTTCATCATCGATGAGCCAAAGATCAAAGCCCTATCATTCGTCGGGTCGAACCGTGCTGGAGAGTACATCTACAACCGCGCTTCTGCTAATGGCAAGAGAGTGCAAGCAAACCTCGGCGCAAAAAACCACGCTGCTCTTCTCCCGGACGCCAATAAGCAGCACACACTCAACAGCATCGCTGGAGCTGCTTTTGGCGCTGCGGGACAGAGATGCATGGCGTTGAGCACCTTGGTGTTAGTAGGAGATGCGAAAGACTGGGTACAGGAGTTGGTGGACAAGGCCAAGGCTCTCAAGATCAATGGTGGTTTCGAAGCTGATGCCGACCTCGGACCACTGATCAGCCCTGAAAGCAAGAAGAGGGTCGAAGACTTGATCGCAAGTGCACAACAGGAGGGCGCTACTGTCGTTTTGGACGGAAGAGGGCAGAAGCCGGATGATTACCCTGAAGGAAACTGGGTAAGTCGTATCATGCTATTGTTGTCAGCCGTTGGAGACTAACAGACAGTGCAGGTGGGTCCTACAATCATCACCGGCGTCAAACCTCACATGAAGTGTTACACCGAAGAGATCTTCGGTCCCGTGCTCGTGTGCCTGGAAGTCGACACTATGGACCAAGCTATCGGGCTGATCAACAACAATCAGTACGGCAACGGTGCAGCCATCTTCACGAAGTCTGGCGCCGCTGCTTCGCAGTTTCAAAAAAGGATTGAGTCTGGACAAGTAGGGATCAATGTTCCAATCCCGGTTCCTCTTCCGATGTTCTCGTTCACGGGCAACAAGGCATCGATCGCGGCTACTGGCCAGCTCAACTTTTATGGCAAGGATGGCCTTAGGTTCTACACGCAGTGGAAGACTGTTACGTCGCTGTGGAAGGCGGAGGACGCAGCGGCTTCGGAATCCTCAATGAATATGCCCACGATGAATTAGACCGAGAAGACAATTATGTTCGGACCAAGGACGTAAGACTGATGACATGACTTGAAGCCAAATCGGTCAGTCGGAGGAGCGGAAGAGTTGCAAAACGGGCTAGAATATTCGCACACAGTATGTAATGTACATCAGTTCACGTCTCGGTGAATCTCCTACCTCAGTATTAAACGCGAACGAGTTATATGAAACATTCACCATCCAAGATGACTCCGCACCTCGCGTATTTCCCTGTACAACGAGTCGCTCAGGCTTGTCGCGCATGTCGGTGGGTTGCAAGCTTTGTGTATGACCATCGAAGATTTGACCACTGAGGCCTTCCATTCTAGGCGCCGGAAGTGTCGCTGCACCGGCGAGCGCCCGGTATGCGCAGGCTGCAATCGGCGCGGTCTGGGTGGGTTTGCCACGTAAACGACCGCTAGTAGCAGCAAAGACTGATGCACCATGTGTAGCATGTGTTTACGACGAGGAGATGCCGGCGCACCACACCGGAAATCAACGGTCGAGAGACGGCATCACTGCCCCGACAAGCACCTCGAGAGTGAGTCTCAATCCCGCATCGCCGATGAGTGCTTGTCCCAGCCCGAGGCTCTGACATGACAGGGCTCTACTGAGGACAGGCTAGCATTGCTGGAAGAACAACTAGGCAGCATGGGTACCCAGCTGTGCCGGTAAGTGAGACACTTTAACACGAAGCTCGAAGGAAAATTCGTTGAAGATGAACACTAGCATTGAGCAACATCTATCAGTCATCGCTGCTCGTGGTCAGTCGCCCTCTTCCAGCGCGGCCGCTCCTATGGCCGCCAACGCAGAACCAGCAATGGTCCAAATCGAACATGGTCCATCTCAAATTCCAGACACCTCCGATGAGATTGTAGCGGTATTGGTTGACACATTCTTCGAATGTTGCCACAATCAGCCATATTCTTTCTTCCACGAAAGCACGTTTCGGCGACATTTGGCCGAGAAGTCCCTCCCAACGCACCTTTTGCTGGCTGTCCTGGCCAGCGCCGTGCGCTTCTGCACTCACCCTCAGATCTCTGCGAATTCGACGGAGACATCTGTGGCATACGCCGACCGAGCTTGGAGGCTCATCCTGTCCGACGGCCTGACTGGCGGGAGAGTTGCCGAGGTTCCCACTGTGCAAAGCATCGCCCTTTTGGGCCTCTTTGATTTTACAGGTATGTTCCGCCGTGCTTTCCAAAACTTCAAGCACCTGCTAAGCTTTATGTAGCTGGCAAATCGCGCCATGGATCAGCGTGGGTCAAGGTTGGAATAGCCGTTAGGATTGCACAGGATTGCAAGTTGATGCTCGATCCCCCTGAGGACATCCCCAATACTGAACAAGAAGAACGAAGGAGAGTCTTCTGGTCTGTCTATTTGCTCGATCGATTGGTGTCTTGTGGCCGGGGTCGGCCGCCCGCCATCATCGATGCCTCTTGTCACCTGCAACTTCCCTGCGAAAATGACCTCTGGAAGCGCGGGATCTGGAGGAAGACTCTCTCGCTGGACCAGATGACAGATCGTACGCTGATAATGCCAGAGAAACAAGGCTACTTTGCTCATTTGATAGCCGTGGCGCACATTATGGGCAGATGCGCGCAATACATGATGCAAGAATACAACATCAGAAGCCCACATCCACTTTGGGAATCGGGGTCCGATTTTGCAGCCATTGAATCCGACCTCTTGCATGCCGAAACCTACTTAGAGCTGGACTCTTCACTGGGAGAAATCTTGCAGGCGCATATGACGGATGAAGCCATGGTGGACCATCAAACAATGGGACCGATCATATATTCCCGGGCATTGTTTCATCTATGTCACTGCCTGCTCTACCACCCTTTCCTGCTGAGGCGACGTCTTCAAGCGTGTTTCAACCGCCCTCCTGCCAGTTTCCTTTCCAGGGCCTTCGGAACCAGCTGGCAGCATGCTCAAGATATGATACAGCTTATCCAAGACTCAAGGAATCGCGGCTGCTTGTTCAATTCGTCGTTTGGTGGTTATTGCCTCACTGTAGCCGGATCCGTTCTCGCTTTGTGGGCGCATCAAGCTGGAGATCAACATCTTTTAGCTTCTTCGCTCCTCCGAGAGACGATAACCTACGTTGACGACATTGGTCATTACTGGCCAAACGTCAAAGCAATGGTATGTCAATCTTTCAAGCTACGCTCTGAATCTTCTTGTCGTTTGGCTCTTTTGCTTACTGATATTCCCTTCACCAGGCCTCGCTGCTTCGACGCGTAGCAAATCAGACCCCCCAGCTCGGCAACCTGTGCGACTCGCGACAGACAAATGTAATACTGTCCCCCGTAGAGACCAACATCATATGGTCCATTGTCGATTATAGTACTATGTCGAACGATTCGGCTACGGACATGCGTCAGCCAGGAGTCCCGATGGAAGAAAATGTCTGGCCAGATTCGTGGATCGCGCTCTTTGGGATGGAACACGATCAAGATCCAGTTGATCTCACGCTTTAAGCGTCATGTAGTAGGTACTTTAGGTTTCCACTATTAGTGTGGTGCAGGCAGCTGCCGATGCGCCCAGTGGCACCAGAGCAAAGATCTATGGCATTGATCATCATCACTGTCGGTTATGAAATGTTGACTGCTGTGCCTGCCTGATCATCGTGAATCTCGAGAACTGCTTTCGCCACTGATGCCCCGGGGATTCCAGAGCCGATGATGCCGATGTCCGCATCTTCAGGCAGACTTGAGGATTTGGTAGTGGCATCCGAAGAGCGCTGGTTGAGCCAAAAAGGCTTGGTGACGCCACTGCTTTGTGGTAACCCTGGGTCGGCATTTGCACGGTTCAGTATTTCTTGCCGTACTTCCAGGGGTAGATTCGGGTCTGTAAGTGTCACCTGGACGACAGACATTGGTGGCTCCTGAGAGATGTTGACGAGCAAAGCCAACAGTTCCAGACTATCTGACTGAGCAAATGTTTGGAGGCCAATACCCAAGCACTAATGGTTCGAAAGTCCGATCGTCCATGGACAGGCCTGTGCGATCGTTTTTGGAGTTGAGACAGCCGCGGGGAAAGATATTTCCGAAGCACAAGATATGCAATATATGCTACCAGCTATAGATTGTGAACCCCAAGACCCCACGCAGCCAAGTAGCGATGAAAGGCGCGAGGTTTCTGCACTTCCCAATCCACCTCCAACCCAGATGGAGGTTGTGGTGAGGTATTTTCAGAGCAGGTCCTGAAAGAGGCGATAAGAAAATCGATTTATGATTGGGTATTCCTACAACGTGCCGTAATCTGGCACCGGCTCGCTGCGACTTGACGGAGTTTCGGTGTCGTCCGCCTCACAGACCGCATCAGTCACAAAAAATGCGGCGAATGACCCTATGCCTGTCATAATCGCCACAAATAGCGCAACAGCTTTGAAACTTGATGCGTAGACTGTGAGTAGAGCTAGCTTCTCGGATGGTCGCACCTCAAGAGTCGAGATGTAAGGAACAAGTTTGACTGCATCGTTCGCGCTATGTATCCCAAATACGCGATACGAAAGACCGGTCTGTTCAAAAGAGCTCGAGAATTGTGCTGTGAAGACTGCACTGCCTGCTGCCATTCCAACGACGGCGCCCAGGTTGCGGGTGAAGACAAGCAAACCGGTTGCGTCACCAACGTCTTCGGCATCTACGGCTCCTTGTACCAGTATTGTCAATGCGGGGTAAGTCATGCCTAGTCCGATACCTGCAGGAACGAACATAGCTCTTCCGAGCAATATGCCAGTATCGATAGAAAGTAGCGTAAGCGCCCCGGATCCTGCCGTAGCTAAAACGCATGCCGCTACCAGAAGCCAGCGACAGCCGTAAAGACGACCGATAAGTAAGGCGGTTCCGAGCTCTGTAAAAGCTTGAACTGCGGTAAAGGAAAAACCATCAACTGCAGACTCGAGAGGACCATGTTGCCAGACACTTTGGAAGAAGATTGTCGGATAGAAGAACAGACACCAGAAAAGGATGCCAGCGACGAATGAGATGAGCAAAGCAGCTGCTATCGATCGATTTCTGAAGATGCGTAGCGCCATAATTGGTTCCCTGGTATTCTTCTCATGGCGAAGGAGAACAAACAAACATGCCAGACCCATAGCGAGTGGCACTAGAGTAATACTATCGAACCAAGGATGTATCACACCTCCAGCGGTAATCGGAAAAAGCGTCGAAAAACTTGCACCAACGAACAAGGCGATGCTTGTCCAGTTCACCCGGCGTATCTTTTCTCTAAAAAGAGACAGTTCACATTTGGGAAGGGCAGCTGGTGTGACAAGAGCCCAGGCAGCGAAGACAATAGGGAATACGATCCATGCGAGCCAGCGCCACGACAAGTATTGCACCAATGCTCCCCCGATTCCAGGTCCAGCAGCACCGGCACTCGCCCAGAAGAAAGCCATGAGGCCCAGGTATCGCGGTCTTTCCTCTAGTGACGTGATGTCGGTCAATATCACTTCCGATAGAGCCTCAAGGCCTCCACCACCCAACCCTTGTATCGTGCGACCAAGTATGAGTACTTGCGGTGAAGAACTGGTGCCGAAGATGAGAAGCCCCACGCAGAATAAAGAACAGCAAAAGTGAAGTGCTGGTTTGCGGCCAAAGATGTTGGAGAAACTCGTGTGGACTGGCTGGGATGACACGACCGCAAGAAGATAAGAGGTGCTCATCCAGAAAGCCTCGACGCTCGAGGCGCCCGTGTCTTTTGCGATCACCTGTCGTTGTCAATCTCTTCTGTTTTGGTTGATTGTAGCACGGTATCGCATACCGGTAGAGCAGGCGCAAGAAGAGGGGCATCGAGGGCGCCAACAAATGCCAACAATGCTAAGGAAGCAAATGTCATCCTGAACGATACTCGAGAACCATTCTGTGCATCTAGGGCTGAGGCTGAGTACATTCTGAGAACCTCCCGATTGTGTTGATCTCGATGTAGTGTACTTGGCGTTCAGTATCGTCCGGACATTGGGCGGTTGGTAGAGTTATCTGCTGCGAAAGACGTTCTGTCCGTACTTCCACTACGATACAGCATATGTATGTTTAGTTTTGTCTGAATGAAAGATACAACGTAGACAAAGAGTCGCATGATAAATGTTTGCATTCTGACGTGGTTTAAAGAAGATCAAATATTCCCTGACCGCACAGATGCTAAACGGCGCGGGGGAAAAACGGGAGTATCCAATGGTCCCAAGCTTCCCGCTCGGCTGAAATAACATACCGTAGGCAGATATAGCTATAACCCGTCGTATTATTCATCATAATCTCCGATGCTGATCAGACAGGCTCTCCATTTCGTGCGGTACAAAGATACCTGCACCTTTTCTTGTCAGGTAGCTTTCAGTGTCGAATATCTCGGGGCCGCACGAAAAGTGTATCGACTCTTCACCCAAGGATTAAGATTGGTGAACAATCGTTTTGAAAGCATTCCATTACACAGTGGACCAGACTGGTTAGCCAGCCACTGGACTACAATGGCAGATCCGATCATTGTTCGCTCGGCAAGACTCGCCGACGTCGACTGTATGACAGATGTGTTCTCCAAATCCTTCAACCAAAAGTTCTGGACATACGTTTGTCCTGACAACAGCTCAAATAGAAGGTTCATCAACGACATGTGGATACAAGGCATACACGATTCGACTGATCGAACATTTGTGGCTGTGGACACTGCGGACTCTAACAGGATCATCGGCGTCAGTCGGTGGCAAGTTCCGCTCCATGATCAATCAGCAGGCTGCGACTCCTGGCCGGAACCATCGATTCTGAAACAGGACATCGCCGTTTCCCTTTTTCGCGCCGAGGACTCCGGCAGGCGTGCGATTATGGGGGACCGGCCGCATTGGTGTAAGTGAGAAATCCCAAGTCCTAAGCCGCGCGATGGCAAGTCTGACAGATCAGAAAGACCTTGACATCATTGGCGTAGACGAGAGCTATCAGGGACAGGGCGTGGGGAAAAAGTTGATGGAATGGGGTATCAAGCATGCGGACGAAAACCAAGTCGAGATCTTCCTCCATGGGACGGAGATCACTCGAAATTTCTACCAGCAGGTAAGATCAATTTCCACTCTCGCCAATCGCTTCTATAAATCGCTAAGATCAGGTCAAGCAATATGGCTTCAAGATTGTCGGTGAGATCCAAGTGCCTAATCGCCCAAGCTACGGCATTTACCAACACGCAAGCATGATTCGAGTGCCTAATAATCACAGATTCATCCATTCAGAAAAACTATAGCGCTTCCAAGACTCTCAAAAAATCGTAGGATTACGAGAGCCAACATGACTCTGTAAGCCATACCTTCAACGTAACAGAGACCTGTTCTTCTTAGATGTCTAGGCGCATACGATTTGACGGATAGGGAGGGTTCTTAGGTGTCGCTTTTGTTGATGTTAATGTTTGTCCTTGCTATTATTTGCGTCTAGTAGCTTATATAGCACTCTAATATGATCCTCTAATACTAAAAGTAATACAACCAATCAGTAGATGTAGTGGAAATCGAGGTTATCTTCGCCTTCCTCACTTTTCCGATCATCCCTAATTTCTCCAGATCTGATCTTCGTCTTTCGCAGATTAAGGCGACGGAAATACATAATCTGCACGCCGATAAGGATCATAGCTAGTACAGTGCAAGCAAACGAAAACCAATTGCCAAGACGATAGGGCGATGCTCGGTAGACCTGGCCAGAGACAATACCAGCGAGATTTCCGATTGCCTGAGAAAGCCCGATAGCAGTAGCGCGACGGTAGTGGGGTGCAGTATTGTTAGCAATCCACATCTCATTTATTCCGGCGCCGCAATAGAGTGGGACCGCAATGAGGTAGCAAGCAAAGTATTTGACGCCACTTGCCGGCACGAGTATGATCAGCAGGTAGCCCACGATGGCAAAGATGTCCAGACATCCGAGGATTAATCCGCGAAGCCCATACTTGTCTCCGAGTACAGCTGCAGCGAAGAAGCTGATACCTCCGAGAGCGTACACAGGAACGCTAAGATATTGAGCCTCTAGGCGGGTATAGCCCAGATCGTTGCGCAAGATGGAGGGTAAAAAGGTGCTGAAACCGTAGAGAACGATGTCCTGGAGGAACTGCACGGCAGCAGCGGCATAGACTCTCCAATGGCAAAGCACCGACCGAACTTGCGCCCAGTCGAATTCTGCAGCACCCATGTACTCTCTGCGCTTCAGCTCTCGAGCCTCTAGGACCCTAAGCTCTTCGACATTGAAAAACTTCGCTTGCGCAGGGTTTTCTGGCAATCCAAACCAAACAAAAGGTACGACAAGAAGCGACACAAGCCCTTCTAGGATATAAAGCCATGACCAGGCACGAAAGCCTCCGTAGTTTCCAATATAGGTAATACCAGTGGCGACCAAGCCACCGAACATGCCTGATAGGGCCATTGAGCTGAACAAATATGCAAAGCGGAGACCCTGCTCCTGCCTGTTGTAGATCATTGTCATGTAAAGACTGTAAACCAAGGGATTCAGCGTGTGATCTAGACTGGCAAAGCAGTGGCATATCAAGAGAACTTACGAGATGCAAGGGAAGAAGCCGGCCTCACAGACGCCGAGCAGAAGTCGGCAGGCAATAAGAGCACCGTATGACTTGCAAAAGGCAGTGCCGATGGTGACGAGGGACCAGGCGGTCGCCATGGTTGTGATGGCCCGATGAGGCTTGATTTTGCGGAGAGTCATGACAATGGGAAAGATTAGACCAACGTAAGTTGCGTAAAAAACACTGACAGCAGTGCTGTACTGGGCAGGACTCAGACTGAGTTGATCATTCATCCCGGCGATGGCAGCGTTGCCGATATTGCTCCGGTTGAGGTAGGACAAGAAGTAGAGCGACATGAAGATCGGAGCAAGGTGCAAATCAAGCTTGCGCAGGATTTTTTTTTCGATGACGGGGTCGACGAAGATCTCGGCGTCGTTGTTTGCGACCTGCAGTGACTCTCTGTCAAAGGTGGCGATGTCGTTCTTGTCAGGCTTGTCGATTGTTCCCATGACATGCGTGCCGGGATGTTTCACCAGGTGCGACATGGTCTGGCTGCAACGGAGTTCCTTGCGGTGTTGATTCGTGGAGATGGCAACCCAACTATTCTATGTGACAAACGTGCCTGGATGGATCAGACGTGCAGAAGCAGGGGAAGATGTATGAGACGAAAGACATTCTTGGGCAGACACTCGCATTTAATAGACGGAGCATTGATAGTCAGCCTGAGGATCATCGAAACTTGCCTGGAGATAGAGCCAAGGCTAATCATCACTGCGCGGTGCGAACAAACCCGGGGAACGCTATCTGCCCCGGACTTGGAGTGGCGCCAACGTGGTGGAGCCTTGATGCTCTCCATTGATAAGCTTTCTCAGGTCGTCTACCTTGTACGGAGGTAGTGATCAGCTTCGCCGCGGCGCTCACCCTCCGAACTTGGCCGCGCTCAACTTCACCTTCAGCTATCCCGCGCTCGTTCCATATTCGCAGCTTCTTCCATTCTGAGTATCCGCGCGATAACATGTCCGAGACCAACGTGCGTCCATCCACGCCGGGGCTGTCTGCCGCGTCTCTGCCTCAGCCAGCACTCTCGCACCGGAGGTCGTAAGTTGCTTTTCTGCTGACCCGCCATCTCCATGCCACCTGCTAATACTCAATTACCCATCTAGGTGTGAGAGATGCCGGAAGCGAAAAGTTCGTCCCAGCAATTCGTCTTGCCTCGGCTTGACAAGATACCTTCCTCTCATACCTGCGTGCTGACCCGGGCACATAGATCAAATGTGACCGCCAAAAACCGTGCTCTCGGTGCACAGAAACCGGTGTGGAATGCTCTTATTCGGACGACATTCGTCGCAGGTATGTCATGCTACGGTGCAAAAGAAACGCCATGGGGCGCGCTTGTGCTGACCGTCAGCTAGAACAGCCTCAGTCAAGCATGTACAGAACCTGGAGGCCCGAATGAACACAATGGCAACCTTCATTGAAGATCTCGTGACCGCTGATGATGATTCGAGGCGCGCTATGCTGGCAGGGCCACTCAGACATGCAGCAATTTCGGGGGATTCAGGCGCGGGCAGCAGCCTAGCACAGGCAAAAACTTCGGAAGACGCACCTGTGGCACCTGCGTCACCCACCCAGGCTTCGCCATTACCAAGAAGTCAGTCCGACGCCATTCCGTCTTTGACTGTGCCCAGAGCAGACACTCTGATTGGCGAAAGGTCACGTGACGGTCAAATGAGAAAAATGGTGTCACGCCAGGCGACCCAATTTTTTGGAGGTACCAGCTTGTTCCACATGGGGATACCCGCACGGAGCTCTTCTGGTCAGATGAGCACCAATGCGGCTCCTACGAACTCCATGCTCTCGGAAACATCTCGTGGGTCGCTAGGAGCTTTGGAAACTATCCGAGGAGGGATCTCACCCCCTTTCGAACCTCATGGTCCTGTCTGCCGACGACTCGTTTCTTTGTTCTTCGCAAACTGCTACCAGTATAACCATTTCATTTATAGAGAGTTCTTCTCCGGGATTACGCAGCAGGAAGCGGTCCCTACTACTCTGAAATGCTTCTACATGCTATTTGTGCAATAGGGACTACAATTTCGCAGGACACCTACTTGAATTCTTTACATGCTACTCTCGCCAGCTTTGCCGAAGGCCAAGCGCTTGCATCCTTAGACTCCCCTGATCTGACGACGCTGCAGACGTTGATGATCTGTGGACCTTTGGCAGTGGGCAGAGGACAGAGCTCCAAAGGATGGCTATTCTGCGGCATGGCTTTTCGACTTGCCCATGAAATGGGCCTGCACCTCGACCCAAGCAACTGGAACTCAGAAGCGACTGACTCCTCTATCGATCGGGAGATCTTGCGAAGGGTCTACTGGGCAACATTCGTTGCTGATAAGCAAATGAGTCTCTACTTTGGTCGACCACCTGCTCTTTATCCACAGGAGGCGGACGTACGGAATACAATACGGATTCCTTATCCTCCAGAATGGGAGAACCTTCTTGACACATACATCGCCAGTGGGACCTCTGCTACTGCTTTTGAGGACGGTGTTGCAGTTGTTGGCAGTTTTGTATACCGAGTTGAGCTTGCAAAAATTTTCCACACTATGATCGTGGCCATCTTCGAGAATCGAGCCGGCCAAGTCAGCAAGTCGGCCGAACTAAAACGGGCTACGGAACAGATTCACTTGCAACTTGAACGCTGGCTTTCGCAATTACCCCAAAAACTACAATGGAATCCTTGGAAGATCGAGAAAGTCCCCCACTATATCTTGCACCTGCATATGGTCTTCCACACTGGGATGATAATATTGCACCGACCTCCGAGTCGTTGCTCCGACGCGGATCTGCTGCCCTTAAGCGATGACGTGGACATCTGCTGCCAGTCACTCGCAGCAATTCTACGCCTACTCAACAGCTATGAGCGCCACTATTCTGTCAAAGCATTGCCCCTGGACATTGTTCATACATTGGCAGCTGCTGCAAGGGTCGTCGTCCTCAAGAAACGTCTCGAACACTCTTCATGGACCGACCTTTCTGTGAAAAAGCCCCTGGATCAGATTCTCAACGTCATGGGACTCATCAGCACAGTCTGGCCATGTATACTTGAGATAAAGGCAGGGCTTGAGACAATCGTGCAAAATGATAGTCAACCACAGCAAGAGTCGCCTTCTTGGGGGCCCGAATTGCTCTCATTTTTGGACAACGGCTGTAATTCACTTTTGACTCCCTGGCTCTCAGATATGGAGCATATGGAGCACATGGATTCTGATCTGGGGTTTCTCGTGACGCCGGAATCTCTCAATGGAATAGGAGGCTCGCAGAACCTAGCGGAATGAAAACTCCGAGCCTCCTATGATCCAGACTCGAGTCGACATCAAAAGCCGTGCCATTGAGTCTGTTGTCGTGCTACCACCACTGAGGAGAATGACCGTGTCCTATGGTGTTTGACTTTCCCCTTGCTCGGCGGCGACCATATCCCCAAACTCTTGATTAGCCAACACAACTACGAACGGTACTGCTGCGATAATTCTTGCTAGAGACCTCTGCTTGCGCTGCCAGCACCCTGAAAAGATGGTTTCGCGCCCGAAAACTTGGTTTTAGATCCGGCGAACCAGAATGCAACGCCGCCGAGTAGTCCAACCCCTCCAAAGGCACAACTATCGCAACGGGGCCTTCGCCAAATCTGCTCTAAGGTAATGTTGCATTTCGGAAAACTGCTCGCTGATCTCACAGGCAGCTGTCCCTTGCCCCGTGTTGAAATCATTACTATTCAATCTTTGAAGCTATATCTTGGATAAACTTGGTTTCTGTATCGATTTTAAAATACTAGGCCGCGCAGAAAGGTGTCTTCTGCTACGCGTATAGTTCTCCGATCTATAACCATACTAAATGAAAAGAGTAGTCTGTAGTTAGGTATGGAATCTTTGTTTAGAGTATAGACCATATGATACGTGACACGCTCTTGATCAAATGTGAGAGATGATGCATTTAAGATCTAAAGTTGGGAGTTGTCCCCGCGACCTCTCATAGTCAAAACAAACTGTTCACAGAACATCATCCTCACGGCAATCCATGACTAACATTTCTCCAGGATAATGTGCCATAATAGTGCCCTCGAGGTGTGCTTCCATAATAGCTGCTTGAGGGGTTACCCCACAGCCCCAGAACACAGGAATGTTATCATCGTCTCCAAAGACCGTGCTCAGAGGCTTTCCCTCTGTGGTTTGTGGCGCATGGCCCCACTGCACCATATCAATGTCTTCGATTCCCAGCTTTTCTAAGGCATCCCAGCCCCATGCGATAGGCTCACCATGGGTGGGCAAATAACGCCTTGTGATCTCGCGGACCAAGTCGATGTCTTGACGTTTGAAGGGTCGCATGGAGACAACGTATGTAGAGCCAAAGAAGACGCCAGAAGGATTGAGAGCGACGTTGGTGCGGTACATTGGCACCGTGCGGCCTTGATCGAGATGTCTGATGGCGAGGCCGGCACGAATGAGTGCCGACTCGAAACTCTGACTGCAGCCTATGACAAAAGCAACATGGTCATCGCTCCACTGTGATAGGATATCGTTGATGGGACTGTGGACAAGCCTTGATCCAGAGTACACGTTGTATCGAGGGCAGTCGGTGCGTATATCCAAGTTTGCTGCCAGATCATGATCCGAGATTCGAGAGAGGTAAGATTTCAGGTTTGAGAAGTCTCCAGGATTCGCGGATTCGGCAATCAAAGGGCAGGGCACTGGGTTGCGGGCGCAAAGACCTCGGAAATCGTTGGCGTAACGCGAGGGCAATACCACTAAGTTTGCTTGTAGGTATGTGTCTGCAACCCCCGATGTCGATTGAGCCCATTGGCCGTTTCGTGCAGCCATGCGAGCAGCAGCTCCATCTTGCAGATCCGACGCTGTTAGGAGCTTGCGTCCGAGGGTTGGTGTTGAAACGAACCGCGACATGACGACAAGAAGCAAATGCCAAATTGTTTGGACGTCGACGGGCGAGCTTGAAGGTCTGCAAAAATTTTCAGATGTCTTCATGTCTTTCTCGTAGCATGCGTAGATACGGATTGCGATAAAAGCGATTTGGCGACCGCACGCCGTCGAAATAACGATGACTATCGTCGGACATACATAGGCCGAACATGGCCAACCCAAGTGGGGATGGATCCAGCAAGTGTCTTGTCAGGATCATGTAGATAACAGGATAGGTCACACCTCACGCGAATAGAGATACAGAGAACGATGGACGGCGTTCGAAGTGCGAGGTGCTTGGGTGACGGAAGTCGGACCCGCGGCCCCGCGGGGTCGGAGATCCGTCTCTGCGGACACGCTGCTAGAGGTGCGATATCGAGGAGCTACGCTGACTGAACTCATACCTGGTCACTGATCTCAAGAGGCATGAAGTAAGATAATGCATAGCGTAAGAAAGGAGTGGCTTCAGGGCGTCTAAGCTTTTATTGAGTTACAATGGAGTTTATAATCTGCGAAGCGCGGTTTTGTTAGATCTTTCAGCGCGCTGCGACTCTCGGGTGTTGCCCTCGCTCTCATGACGCCCGACCCAATCACTAAAGTGAATGGACAACTGATCCACAAATCCGCGCGCGCTTGAAGTTAGGCTTCCCTAGGTCTTTCCCTTCGCCATCCTGATATCGCAACACCACACAGTCCCAAGACCAAGCAAAACACGACGAAAGACGACCAGAAGAGCATGTCCGAAAGCGAGCTGTGGTTCAGCGACGCTGGCGCTTTCATGGCTGCCAGCGCATATCATACGGCGAGCGGATACATGGAAATCGTGAAACTTTACAAGATCTATTTTGAAAAACAGCCCTGTAACTCTTCGGAGCGCATAGGCCGTCTGCTCGGGTACATCGCATCGAGCGCGGCGTCCATTATCACAGGCGGCTGGGTCATCGGCATGACGTTGCTGTCCCCCAGCCGCAGACCAGAGCTGGGGTACGTCGGTGTCATATTCATGTTCATGATGTATATTATCCTGATGAGAGGAAGGCGCGGCGGATCCAAGCCGACGTGGATCTCTGCAGCATTCATCTGGCTGGCGCGCTTCTGCCTCGGAGGAGCTGATGCTACGAGTCATTGAAACAAGGTGCGTCGGTTAACTGTTTCCCTGTTGTTACGTATACGCAAAAGCAAATATACCTCATCGACATAAAAGCTCACATCAGCTTCGGATTCATGCGACTGTACATCAGACCCGCACCACATATCGAAGCCCATGCTTATATCACTGGTGGTGTACGACCACAGCGACGTAGCTTGTCAAGAGAATATCGTAGCAGACATCTGTAAAGATGCCCAATGCGACTGTACATTAAGTCTGCACCACATATCGAAGCCCATGCTCATATCTTTGGCAGTGTGTGTGATGACAGTGACATGATGGTCAAAAGCACATCGTAGCAGACATTTATAAAGATGCCTGGACACCGATGTCTAACATGGCTCTCGTCGATACCATCAACTCTTTGAACATCAATTATTGACCACTCCGCAAGACTCTTTGAACATCCATTATTGACTACTGTGCAAGACTTCGACTTGACAATGGCCGTTCCATACCCGCAGGGAGAATGCTTCTTCAAAAGAAGCGCTCTCATGTCTGAGAAGGGTGGACGCTTCAACGCCGAGGATCCCTCCCACTTCTACAGCAACATGCTCGTAGAGGTGATCTGGAACAGGGAATCTCATCATGGCGCAGTCAGGGCCAACTCTCCGCATGGACACCCCCACAGAAGATCCGATTAGAGAATCGTCTGGGGAGGCGGAGGATGGCAAACACCTTACAATGTGTGGACTGAACTGCCATTCTCTTACGGTTCTTACGAGCACCCGACAAGGCGTGTACAGCACAGTTTGTGCACGTGGGGATATCGTTTTAAGAAAGCTCAACAGGGAGACGCATTGGAGGTAAGCCGAGCCACGCCATCGCATGGTAAAGTCTCCGACGACACGATATGCTCGCTCTAACCACCTGACAGTCCTGTTTCATGTTTGTCCCGATGCCGACCCGAGAAGAAGAATGGGTGTTTTAAGCTCCCTTTTGCCGTGAGCTCGGCTCCATTACTGCTAGCCTGTGCTGATTCACCAGCTTCTTGCACATGTTCGCGCAATCTACATTCCAACCGCCCACAAGAGCAGCCAAAAATGTCCTGATCTCTGCACGTACGTCCATGTGAGGTTCAACAGCCTCAAGGACATCGAGCTTGAGTACCACCAGGACAAGACGCCAGACAAGCAAGCTCATTTGTACGACTCCGAAAAAGCCGCCGTATCGAAGAAGAAGATCGTTTGCGAGAAGACGACCGGCATCGGTCCGGATGGTACTTTCGCAATCGGCTTGAATATGACCAAACTCGTGACAGCCCTGTCCGTCCCTCAAACGCTTCGAAAGGCGGATGCTTTCAGCTCTGGAGGCATCATAGCTGTGGATTCCAGTCTGATCCCCCTGGTTGGCATCCAGCAAAGGTTGGATGCTGGCTGCATGGCAAATCGGACGAAAGTCGCAGGTGAAAATCAAAGTCTCACAATCGAGTGGGGAAAGAGCAACTACAAAGACCCGTGGTTCATCGCCATTTTCAAGAACGCAATGACCTTCGCATTCGGCTGGGTCCCGTCGATCGGACCGTTCTTGGCAGCAGGATGGGCTATTGCATTCACTGCGATCCAGGACCCCGACAATCTGATGGACACTATAAGATCAGCTATTCCAAGTGTCCGCCTCACACAGGGATCGATTGAAGAGCTGAAGAAAGTGCAAATTTCGGTGAACAATGCTGTTGAAGACGTCGAGGGTGCCGTCAAAAGCGAGAAGACTCGCAAGTCTGAGGACGAGAAGATTGAGCAAGCAGCCTCAGGTCCGAAGCCAGAAGCACCTACGAACGATCGCGTTCCGTCTGGGGACAAGGATGCTACAGATCTGGAAGAACCGACAGAGGAAAGCTTTGCCGACATCATGGCATCGATCCCATCTTCTAAAGCGATCACCGAAGACGAATTCAAGGCTCTTGCACGGAGAGCTGGCGAAGCTACTGGGTACCGTATGAGCGAGGGGTCCCTTGGACGGCTTATGAAGGCCATTTCGATGAGCACGCACGAGAGAGGCATCGAGGAAATTCCAGACAACACATATGGAGCGGTGTCTGGTAACAATGAGTCTGTCGGGAAGCAGTATATGGTCTAGCTTACATGATGAATGTGACTTTGGCCGATGTGCCTCACTCAAGAGAAGTGCCGTAACATTCCCCTGGAGCTGAGCATGGTCCCTTTGCTGAAGACTCGGGCTGCGCCGAGTTGGTATTTTCACGGGCGTTGGTGATATGAAGAAGATCTGCAACGGTCCTTGCCAAGAAAGATCCTCGCGCCCCAATTAGGCGTCCCTGAACTAAGAGGGCGGCGGCATTACTATTCGCGTGTCCCTGTAGATACCTTGACCTTCATATATCACAAGCAGAATCCTAAGAATAATCATAAAGTATTCCGAACCCACCCTCTGGACCCTACCGCAAACATCCTTGCAAGTCTCCTCTTTCTCCTCCTCCTCCTCCACCACGCCAGGTGGGGCATTAGGGGAATACCCTTGCCCGCTGCGAGCAAGCAAGCAAGCATGCCAAATAGCGTCTTTGGTCGTTTCAGACGACAAACCTCCGACCCCTTCCACTCTGCCACTGGCCTGACCTCGCCTCCGCCCACCTCTGCCGTCTTTGGCCTCAACACCACCACCAGCCTGCCCTCCTTCGTGACGGAGGAAGCCGACGACGACGCCCAGGTCTCGCCGACCAACACCACCGCCCCTCGCGCACTCTTCCCCGAGCTGGACAGGGACAGGGACAACGAAAGGGACGGGAGGAAGAGCTTGCACCAGCACAAGAGAGACAGCAGCATCCTGTCCCTGAGCAACAGCGTGCAAGGACTGCGCCGCTCCGTCTCCCTGCGCTCCTCCAAATCCCACTCCAGCACTTCGCCCTACGGCCATCGCTCTCGCCAATCCTCCCATCTCTCCAACAACCACTCCGCCCCGTCCGACGAAACAGCCTCGCCCTACCACCACGGCCAATCGCGCAAGAAACCCTCCATCTCGACCTTTCCCTTCGCCAAGCAGGCCAAATCCGCCGAGAACCTTCCGCTCTTCAGTCCGACCTTCGACGACGCTCCGCCCGTCCCTACCCTCTCCCGTCTCGACCTGCATGCAAAGAGCTCCTTCTCAATGCTTGCGAGCGGCCCACCAACGTTGCGGCGCCATGCCACCGACAGGCCTAGTGTGAGCAGCCAAGGCATGGGAAGCGGAAATGGCGCACCACTACAGCCTGCCCCGACATTACAATCCGTGAGCATGAGCGGACAAAATCCAAGCGCGGTGTATCAGAGCATACTGGAGACGACACAAAAGAGAATGGCTACAATCGACTACTTGAAAAGGGTGCATGAAGGAGACGTATACTACCTGTCAACCCTCCATTACCCAGCCGGAGCGGTCTCGGCTATGCCCTCAATGCACCCACACAAGCTCGGCCGCCGCTCGACGAGCTACTTCCTCCTTGGATACAGCCTTCCAGCATTACTAGAACTCAACTCTGGCTCGCCAATGGAGTACCTCAAGGCCCTGATCGCCCTCTTGCAAGAGTTCGAAACATACCAAAACCTCAGCGGCACAGACAGCGCAAGCAACAGTCTCGGCCGCGGTCGCATGGGTCAGATGTTCAAAGCCGGCATGGGCATGGGTCTGGGCAAGAGTTCAGGCAAAGGCCGCCGCTCCAGCACAGCAACAGACAGTTTCTCCAGCGACTCCCAGAGCATTAGCGGCTTCCCTTCATCAGGCGGTCCCGGCAGTCCGCACGAGATTACGTCGCCCATCAACGCCGCCGGCCACGATTTCCAAAACCTGCTTACCCCTTCTCTGCCCTTTGATCCGGATTTCGGCACCACCTTTGCGACGCTTTGCGATACTTTAATCGAGACTTACAGTAATCTTCTCAACCTCATCACGACACCGGAGCAGTGCAGTCCGACTGTGGGTGAGGCTTTCGCCAAAGCAGATAAGAGCGTACGCAAAATCTTGGTCGCGAACGTAATGCGGGAATTTGAAGAGACGACGCGCAACGGAATCAAGGGCGAGGTCGCTGGGCTTGGGAAGCTAGTGCTGGGAGGTCTGATGTGAGGCATACACTGGGTTTCGTAATGATATTTCGGCAAGGAGTTTGGAGGATTGGGATCTTGGTCTTATTGAGGTGTTGTGATCTTGGGATGAGAAGAATGATGAAATGATACCCCACCACGCATCGTGTTGCGGCGACAGTATATTTTGGCTGGACTGTTTTGAGGTATGTGTACATATGAACCACATGGATCTATCGCTTGGATCTCGTCCCTTCACCTTTGATTGTTGCGATTCGCGAGACTTTTAGTTCTTTCCGGCTACCACGCTAAGCTTGAGAATACATAGACAACTAATGCTCTCAAGATGAGCTTTTTCCTCCGAGGACACGAACTCGCCGCCGGTGCTGACTTGCAACGAAACTTCTGTCTCTCTGACAAGATCTCCTTATACCATCGCCAGCCTCCATCTACTGCAAGTAAGGGTTATACGGCGTTCCATGCTCCAAGGCATAGCGCAAAAGCTTCTTGTTGATACGCCAGAGGCACCACTTCAGCAGCATCGCACCAGCAATACAAATCCCAGCCATGACAAACATCAGAATGAAAGCCATCAGATACCTCGGCTCATCCGACGCGACGAAGAAGTACGGAGCAATCACATTGCCCGCCTGACCCAGGATGTTATTGATGGCGATGGAAGTTGCTTTCTGCTCCGGGCTCTTGCTCAGCGTGCCAGAGATCCAAGTCTGGATGAGCGGGTTGGCGCCGAACAAGCCTACCACGTAGATGTACGAGACGACGTACCGCGTCACGCCGTGCTGCGTCGCCATGCACACGATGTAGCCGACCATGGCGCAGGCGACGGGGATCGAGAAGTGCCAGCCGCGATCTTGCAAGCGGTCTGAACTCCAGGCGATCGACACGGCGGCGATGGCGGCGCAGAAGTAAGGAGGGAAGGTAATGACCAGAGTGATGACACGCGAGTAGCCGAAGCCGCGGACGATGGCTGGGTAGAAGTTGGAGAAGCCGTAGGCCGCGGAGATGGTGATGTTGATGACGATGATGATCCAGAGCTTGTAGTCCTTGAGCGACATCTTTAGGCCTTGCCAGATGCTTGTTTCGATCTCGGTGGAGGTCGCTAGAGTCACTCTGTCGGCGATGATTCTGGTTTCGGCGATGCGGCGCATGTCTTCCGTCATTGTCCACATGGTGCTGCCGGTGCGCGAGGCTGGGTAGTCTGGCAAGATGAGCACTGCCATGACGCCAAAGACGCCACCGCAGATGGCGAGGACGATGAACAGCCATTGCCATCCGAGTACGCCGGCTTTGCCTTCCAGGTTCGAGAAGACTGCTGCAGCGATGAGGCCTGACATTCCGTTCGCGATGGGTACGCCAGTCGCCATCATAGCCATTCGCACACCGAGCTCCCTGCGAGTGTACCAGCATGAAAGATGGTAAACGGCGCCGGGAAACAAGGGTGCTTCAACAACTCCAAGGAAGAATCGGACGGCCAGGAGACCTTCATAACTCTTGACACCAGCAACAGCAGCGGCAACGCCAGACCAAACGAAAGCGCAACCGCCGAGGTAGAGCGATGGCCGGATGTAGGGAATTAGCATGTTCGATGGAAGCTGGCCTAGCACATAGCCAGCGCTGAGGATAGAGATTGCATTGCTGAACTGGTAGCCAGTAAGCCCTAGGCTGGTGTCAATGCTGGGCTCACTAATGCGCGCTTGCCCGAGAGATGCCCTGTCCAGATAGTTGGTGACATACAGAGTCCAGAGCATGGGGACGAGGGTGAAATCTAGTCGGCGAACAAGCTTCTTCTCCAACTTCCTCCAGTCGGGAATCCCCAAGGCTTCAATGATCTCTTCGGGACTGGGAAGCTCATCGGCAGAAGTGAATTTCGGAGCCTCCTCCATCTGCTGGATCGTGACGCCTTCATCTTTTCGTGGGTCGATGATCGCTTCAATGGCAGACTTGCGCCTTGCTTCCTCTGTGGGAAATTGGTTCATAGTTGGATCGTTGCTGACATCGGACGATTGGCCCTCTGTCGTGGGCTTCTCGGGAGGAGACATGGTGTATGATCGAGAGAAGAGGACGTCCGTGGGCTGATATCCAAGACCCAGTGGTGTCCATCCGAGTGCTTTATCGAAAGGTGCGGCGTTTTAATACTACCCATGCCAATGCTATGCCCACTCAATCGACTCCATGTTTCTCCATATCTCCATACCTTGGCCACTCCCCATGGAGACATGTGCGGAGATCTTGAGACTCATGGTTGAGCAGGACGTCCTTTCTTCGCCCGGTATTGCCCATGATCAGCGGCGGCCTCCAGGTTCATCGGAAGGTCTTCGTGTGCAAGGACACCATCGCATATGCAGAAATGTGAAGGATCACCTCAAGCGCCTTGGCCTCCTCGCCGCCAACAGTGCTGTGAAGGTATAGCATATCGCCAACGAGGAAATGCGGGTTGCATCCAGGCACGCTGGGCGCTGAGTATCAGTATTCCAAGACACTAGGCACGGGATACCGGTCGCTTGCCGTGGAAGTAGGCGCTCGTGTTCAACTCATCCGCATCTCTGGGCTGTATCTTAGTGTGCCGCGGGTCGTGTGTCGCCGCGGCTTGTCGTAGCCCGATTACATGTACTAGTGGTCATGCTATGAATGCCAACAGGATGCTTGCATTACCTACAGTCCTGGTACTGGTCGTCCATGTATCTGTACAGAGTTCGGTTCTACCGATATCATTCCTGCGAATTGTGAGCGTGTCCGCGGCTTGTGATGCGCTACGGAACATGGTTCAGCGGGCTGGGCGAAGATGTCGAAATTTGGCCCTCGAGGTTGGCACCAAGCAAGCAGCGGGACAGCATTTTTTCGACCTTCCACCCACTATCTATGAAAACGTGCTATTAGGTAAACGATAAGACAATAAAGCTCGGAGGTTATTAGTGAGAGTATTACGATTCAGTATTAGATAAGTTACACACAAGCTCTGGCTTAAAGTCGTTTACTATATCTTACGTACGTAAGCTGTTCTCGTGTATTTGACTCTCGTATTCGTCGTTACTACTGAAGGTAGGAACTTCCCATCTGCGTTTCCACTGAGATATAGCCATAGCCACTTTTGGCTGCCCGGTCTGGATGTTTAGGGTTAGGAGTTCAGTATTATTATGTTATAGGTCTAAGAGCAAACCTTAGTGCCTAGCCTAATTAAGATAATATCGGGTATAGCCTACTTTGTAACTTAGCTGCAAGTAGTATAAGATCGCTAAAATAGGCCTCTACGATATTAGTAGTCTAGTCTAATTCCTATCCGATATTCCGACTATAGGTCTATCTATCCGATTATTAGTCCTCCTATAATCTAGTCTATCGATACTAAGGCAAAAGGGACTAAATTACTACTAGCTCTACTTCTCTCGATATATTCGTACTACTTATATATCCCTTAATTAGCCCTCGCTAATACTAGGCCTTAGGAGATAGCTATCGAGAAGAGAAAGATCTAATAAATTAAGAGGTAGAGGAAAAGTAGCTAAACTCTTAGAGCTCTCCGAAAGACAGAATAGGAAAATAAGGAAACCTCTAT
>LJJI01000174.1:0-113682 GCA_001553865.1 Cladosporium sp. BSL10
TGTTGTATGTTTTGCTTTTTGCACTCTTGTGCTTGCCATCATGCATTGCCATTGGATACTGGTATGTTCTCACAATTCAACTTTGGCGACTAGCCGGACAAGTCCCTTGTCACACGGACGCGTCCATCGTTTCGCTTTGCTCTTGGCAAAAGAAGTATTCCCAGAGCTACCTCTCCCTTCTAAGAAGCTCGCATGGCACAAACACTTTGATCGTGTATTCATTCTTGCCAACTGCTACGATACTGTGGGATGAACAGTCCGAACCGGCCAACTGCAAGTCCTTCGCAGGACATGGCTCCCTCACCTATGGGAAGCCTTCAAGCCATCGCCAGCCGTCAGCATCACGGTCTCGGCCTCTCCTCCGACTTAGAGGCAGCTGAGGGCGCAAGCTCGATATCGAACTTACTCACAGCCGCTTCCTTGGCTCTACGAGCTTCGGAATTAGCCCTCCGATACCGTATGAAGAAAACAACAGACGCGATTATCAGAGCCACGGCGGCGACGCAGCCTATCACAACTCCGGCAATACCACCCTTTGAAAGACCACTGTTCTTTCCCTCGTCAACGTCTGTGGCATCTGCGACGTGGGATGCGACCTCTGATGCAGACAAAGAGTCCGATGTCGAACTCTCACTGCCAGAGCTGGTCAAGGTAACGTTAACGTTGGGGTCCGTTGAAATCCTGGGTTCTTCCTCGGTCACATTGAAGCAAGGAATGCTTTCCGTGAACGCTTCGACGGTCACGAAAGTTACGTCCGCGCAGGCGTAGTAGTCTTCTGTGCGACCTCCCTCTTCTTCGGGAGAGGCCTCATACCAAAGCCTGAAGGTAGCGTTGCTGCCCTCCGTGACGTCCGATGGTGGATTCGGCACGGGGAGACAGCTGTGACCAGGATCAAGATCGCCAACAGGTTCCGGTCCAGCTATGTCTGCAAAGTCCGACTCTACAGGGTCTACCATAATGTTAGCCCTACTGTGGCGGTGGTTGTCTTTTCCACCAACAATTAATCCCTACCATTTTTGTATGCTACACTGACGTGAAGCTTCGAAATGTCATCTCTCAGTACCAGTGCGAGTCTTCCATTCGCTGAAGAGAGATCGTGTCAGCACGTGTGTAGCTGGGTTTGCTGATAAGAAGGGCCGCACTTGAGACGTACATAAGGGATAGTTCGTTCTATTGCCAACACCAGCGCTTGACCCGCATGGCGCGATGTTGTCGACATCTGCCGACCATGGTCGATCGGATGGCCACATGAAGGCGGCAGGACCCATTGTCAGATCGTCATCATCTTCACCAACAGCTTGCACCAGTGCGCACGTTGAGACAATGCCAACAAGAGTGTAACGCCAGAAGCGAAGCATGATTGAAATGCTAGGAGAAAGCGCGGTCGTCAAAGGCGCTGTAGGCTTCCGGATGATGAGATGAGAGTAGAAGCCAAACAGGAGAGATGAGATGAGAACAGCCGGGGAATGCTAAGCCAGAGTCCATACTGTGTACATATACATGTAGGGTCACTTGTGTCAGGCTTGGGCAGGTTAGCGAACTCCACGTCGATTTCTGCACAATCACATGTTCGCCGAGCAGCGATCGCCAGAAAAGGTTAAGCATGCCCTGAACATACGAAGGAGGTATCGTGCCGATAACGGTTGTCCTGAATGGTTAATGGCGGACGTTGCTCTTTTGTGCGATAGTTCGGCATTCACCGCTTGGTATGATTTCTTTCGATGGCACGACCTCGCACAGACAGAGCGAGAAGGGTGATGTGCCGAGCTCCGTGCAGATGTAGAAGATTGTTGACCCCACCATGTATCGGTGTGTACTACCGTCGGCATTCTTGCAATGTGCTCGAATGTGATGAGTTGTTTGCAAGGTCCAGCTGAGAAGCCGCTTGTTGCTTCGGAGTGCTCGGTCAGACATGGAGATAGTACACCGACAGGCCACACATCTCTTCCCTTTGTGCACTTCGTCGAAGACCTATGAGAGGTTGGCCAGCAAATATGAGCCTAGGCGTACTGCGCAGCTCCGAGGGCGAGAGTGTAGTGTAACATACGACGATCTAGTCCCGGTCGCGCCTAGCTTCGCGTTGAACCTGCATGCCAAGCAAGATTGTGGCCTGATAATCTTATCAGATGATGCCTGTGACCAATCTAATCAGATTTTCCTTCCAATAGTCTGTCCCACCTGCTCTTTCCTGCCTCCCCAAGACATTGGCAACTCGGGTACAGCGTGCGGATGCCGTGTACCATGTACTATTACTAGTAGCCTTGCCGATCACGGTGCTCTGCAATGAGAGGTGTTGAGCCCTCGCTCGAGCGGCACGGTCACTTGGTCGTAGGTATATATCGGCAACATGGAACTCTGGCAAGTAGCAAGCGTTCAACATTCCTTCAAAGTCATCATATCTCACGCCAATACACTATGGTCTCTGTACTGACAATTCTCGCCTTTGTGGCAAGTACGCTGGCTGTAGCCATCGAAGACTCGGAGTTTACTCTCAAAGTTCTTCTTAAGCGCCAGGAAAGCACTTCTGGTGCCCAGTACCAATGCCATGCTGACTGTGGTGAGTCGCATACACAGAAATACTCGCCGAAGCACTCTCTAATATAGCTATCAGGTTACACCATCCTCGACGCAAGCGCCGACAACTGCGACAACTCTACGTGGACTGACCTCCTCGCAAGCTGTGAAGAATGCGCCAACACATACAACATCCTACGCTACTACGGCGACCAGGTCGGAGCTGCTGCTGAAGATTGTGGCCTTACTGCGACATTCAGTCCGTCTGCAGGAGCCTCGTCGGCATCCGCGCCGGCAGGAACCTCCGCGTCTGCTTCGTCGACACTGTCTTCTCCAGAAACTATCACGAGTACGGCAGAGAGCACTGGCCAGACTGAGGCGTCGACCCTCACTTCAGCCGCGACATCTAGCGTCGGTGTTGTGATCGCCACTTCTACAAGCCAAGCGGCGGTGGCTTCAGGCTCGATCCTGCCCTCCCCATCATTGAACAGTTCGTCCAATGCGACGCAGTCTGCTACTCCTACTGGCCAGGAGGAGTTTACCGGTGCAGGCGTGAAGATCGCAAGCCAAGCTGGCTCTACTGTGCTCGCAGCATTCGTGGTCCTGCAATGCTTGCTACAATAGCATGTGAGACCGAGCTCGTGCTCCTTATAGCGCCACGAATGTGTCCTCATGAGCTGGGAATATTCTTGACTCGACTGGACCTGTACGCTACGTCACAAGCGGTGTATCTGCCATTGCCATTGGCTGTCGAAACGATCCATAGGATAGCCAGCGATGTAGTTTTCATGCCTTCACAATCAGATTTCAATTGCTCGGATTTGAGACATTAATTTGGCAACTGACGGACCCGCAAGCAGTAATGATGCACCGGCTCATAGTGACAGTGCAACATGCCGCACAAACTCCAGGGCTCTCGTGTTGTGTTCGGCGGCTGCAATTATATCATGAATCTAGATGCTGCAATCGACGGGACGCTTCCCACTGCCGTGTTCGTATTTGTCAACAGGCATTGTGTCACTTTGACCTCATTTGATTGGTCATGAGTATGATCATACCTTACAAAATTTCCCGACGTCCCATCGCCAGGATCCTTCTCGATTGGAACATTCTTCAGTGCTCTAGGGGTGAGCGAAGATGCGTCCATTGAAACATCAGGCCTCGTCATCCAGGCAGCAATTATCACACAGACGAGAAATGATCAGCATATGTGTGGGGCAGCCAACACCTTGTGGAAATAACCAACACATTATGAAGTAGACATTCCGCTTCGTGTTACAGGGCAACCCGTATAGGAAATTACTAGAATAGATCGCAAAAACACCGCTTGCCCGGATTTGGATGCCAAACTGTTGCTAAGCCTCTGCAGATCAACCCTAATTCAGATATGTCGAGTCAAGGAGCATAAACATTCACGAAGTGTCTACATGTGTAAGTATACGATGTACACGATGTATACATGCCCATGTAACCGAATAAATGTATGTAAGATCCACTGCTGGGGAAGGCTAAACGTTGCCATACGTGACTCGCATCACAGCCACGCCTGATGCCATTTCCAGAGCAGTGCCTTGACTAGATTGACCGAAAGTCAGAGTTAGGATCGTAGCAAGGATCGATTCATTGATTCGGGCTGCGCAAGTTTTGGGCTTCAATTCCTGGATTCATAACACCAACACATCGAGTTACCCACATTCATCCTGCAGGATGCTGTGCTTCGACCCCCGACGTCTCAGAACACGAGGGCTTGGACTGAGCAGCTTCACCTCATAGCCATGCACGGCTGTGATAGAGAGCGTGTATATAAATGTAGAGAGTAAGGCCTTCTAGAGCTTTTGACCATCAGCAACAACAACCAAACAATCTCATCAACTCCAGCAAACAGTCAGCCCCATCCTATTTAACTTGCACATCCAACTTCACCTCAAAATCAATCATCATGCACGCCACATCCCTCTTCGCAACCATCGTCGCCTTGAGCGCAACCGTCTCCGCAAACCCCCTCTTCCCTCGCGCCCTTCGTAAGGCCAACGAGTTCAGCAGCGGCGACTGGTAAGATCATCCTGCAATATCCGCCATCCTCTCATGCAACCTCACTAATATTCTCCCCTCAAACAGTGCTCAAGGCACTGCCTCCTACGAGCACCACAGCAACTACAACGTAGATGTGACCATGGACGACACCAGCAACTCCGTCTACTTCGCCTCCGGACCCTGGTACTACTACAGCGGCAAGTCGAGCAACGGCGGCGTCTGCACGGGCGACCTGTTGGGAAGCTGGGAGAACGATACCGACAACCCTTGCGTGAACCTCAACGAGAGGCCCGGCGACTCCAGGAGGATCCAGTGTGTTAAGTGGAACAACGGTGTTACCAAGTAGATGCCAAAGGCTCTCTTGGGAAGATGTGATCTGGTGGGAGTGGAGTTTGGGTCATGATTTTAGACTTTGCCCGCGATTCTGAGAATCCACTATGGGTTAGAAGAACAATGCAACCACAGGTTTGCAGAAATGTTGTTTGTCGATGTGGTTTCACGAATCTCAACTACTCTCAGTGTCAGCCACGGTCCGTACAGGGTTGACGCAGTCCTTAATTATGAATTCACACTGCTATCCGAAGCCAGTACCGGGACGCCTCAGCAGTCCCATAGTGAGTGATACATGAGTTTCAGCCTTTCACAAGACCCAGTCAAAACAAGGTCGTACGTGTGACCTGATCAGATTCGTTTTACAAAGAGTAAGGGGAAGAGCCTCTTGGTGGCTTGAGCCAAAAATGCACAACGACGTCAGCGTTTGTTCGATCGCCAAAATCGCCAGCCCTCGGCCCTCGTGACCCTGCGCCGGCCACGTCGATTGGCATGCAGCCCTGTGATTGCCACTCAGCGCCGAACACGATTTGCCGCCATGCCGGGACTCACAGTGAAGGTCATGTTGGTGAGATAGGCCCGCCGTTTGACTGTGCGCCCGTGTAAACCGGGAATGACGATGCCACCTTGAACATCTTATGTGCATGTAAGCCCATGCGCTGTATATCACGCGTCGACCGCAGCACTCCTCACCTCACTCTTGCCTCGTAAACAATCTAAACACGTGAAGAGCACGTGAAGCAATCGCAAGTGAAGCCAATATCGAGGACCGTGCCTGCGTGGCTTGCGACGCTTTGCTGTGAGAAGCTGCGTCAACCTGCAGCAACATTTCCGCAACACGCCGCGAGCTAACAAAATATCAAACACAAACACGCGACACTGCAATCGTAACTACTCACCAGACAGACGGCCACAAAGCAACACACATCAGTAGCCCAAGATGGAGAAGCTTGTCTTGCGTGGTATCATGTACGGCGCAGATAAAATCCCCGACAGCTGGTTCGAAAAGGTGCCGGGAGGCTTCTACAAAGAGAAAGAACGCAAGCAACATGAGAGAGATGAGAAACGTCACAGCCAAAGCCACAGGCGCGATCGATCGCGTCGCCGCAGGCACAGCGACGAGCATGAGGACCGGCGCCGCCGCTACGACGAGGACGCTGACCGTGAAGACCGAGCGGGTTATGCGACAGATAGACGCAGGAGGCATGAGCGAAGCCGCTCCTCGTATGATGGAGGCGCCGACTACGACTCCGAGGAAACAGAGAGAGAGCGCAGACACGCTCGACGCAGAACCTACTGCGACAACGATCGCTACGGCTACGACGACGGCTCTTCTCGACCCAATGGCGCTAGGCACAACTTTGCGCCAGACTTCTCGCCCACTGGCAGCCACAGACCATCGCAGTATCCTGACCCAAAAGTCAACTCTGCCAGCAAGCGTGCCTCGGTCGCCGCAGCTGCCGCAAGTGCTGGTACCGCAGCAGCGTTTACTCAGCAGACCCAACGACACAAACCCGTCGCCTCGCCTCCCGTCGTGCCTGTTGCTGCACCTGTTCCAGGATCTGTCCCCGTCAGTTATATCCCATACTCTGACATCTATGGAGCTGGGGCACCATATCCCCGAGGAGCTCCAAATGCATTTTCCCCGCCGCCAGCAGCTTCCGTATCTCCTGTGCAGCCTAATGTCGTCCCCGGGGCACCTCAAGCGTACTCACCTGCCAATGTTCCTATCAACGCGCGTGGCTTTCCGGACCCCAATCAGCCTTTGCATTCACAACGCCGAGACTCATACGTTCCTTCGCACTCGCACTCTCCCCCTTCTGATGGCGGGGCTGCGCCGCCTCGCCGCACACGTAGCGAGAGGCGTCCGCACCATGATCATGAGAAGTCCCACGGTAAGTAATAATTTGTTCGAGACTTTGAACTCATCTTCCAGTCATTGCCAAGGGAGCAGTATCATTCGTGTAGATGTCAGGTCATGACGACCGTCCAGCGACTGCTGTCAAGTTTGCGACCAGATCAATGCTGACACTCTCAAAGGCAGTCAAAGGTTCGTAGGCCCCAGAACTTACGGTGTGAACCTTCCACCGCCACCGCCTGGCCCGCCACCGCGCGCAGATCCGCTCTCAAGCAGCTGGCAGGAGATCTCTGGGTAAGATGATTCAACACATGCTTGCCCTATCAAGCCTGCATCGCATCAAAAGTTCAACCATTTGCGATTGCGCTCTCCAGTTTCCTTTTTTCTGCATCCTACTACGAAGTCCCATGCTTACGCCGTATCACAGACGCCATGATGACCGCCGCGCTACTTCTCGCAGAGAGAGGAATGACCGCCACCGCTACGACAGCGAAGACGATACCCGTGGCCGCCGCTCGGATTAGAAATCTGGTGGTGGCAAATATCATGGTTCCGATGAGAGCGGACCCCCGGTTGTAGAGTGATTGAAATGCCGCCTGGCTACGAGAGTTGACGAGAAACGATGATGAGCACGACTTTTGCCGAATTTTGAATCTTTATTTGCAAGCAAGCAGGAAGCTTTTTTGGGTTGCAATTTGAGCCAGCCTGGCATATTCGAATGGACTAGCTGGTGGAGATAATCCCTTGGCTGACGTGTTGCGGCTGAGCGACTGAGCGACTTTTGCTTTCAACACTTGCTTGATTTCTAGGCAGGTGAAATTATTCGATGAGCATTTATGAACCTGAGCAGTTTAGCACTGAGCAGAGACCGCGCCCAAGTGAGAGGTGAAACGAGAGGCAGCGCACAAGAAATGATATTGGAAAAGCTCGGTTTCTAGTCATGACATTCAAGAATAATTATGAAAACGCGGGAAAGATGGCAGACGGAATCCTGTTGTCTTCCAAAGCCGAGATTCCCAGGGCCAATTTTGTTGCTGTGTGGCCCTGCCGTGGCTTAACGTCTCGCTCACCATAATGGATCCCAGCCAGCGCCTCGCTTGATTTAATAGAAAAGATAAACAGGAAGAGAGAAAGCAGAAGAGAAACCCAAGGTCTGTTTCAGCAGAACACAAATCTGACGGACTTTCTGCGCGACTAAGGACGAAAAAGGCTTTTACCACCTATTCCGTTCGATCGAAGCGACTCGCGATGTACGCATCCCTCATGTTGTCCTGCTTGCGACTCTCAGCAGACCTAGAACCAGAAACAGAGCGTTCCCGCTCCTGCCCACTGCTCGCAGACGGCATATCATTCTCATGCGCCGCGCTGCTTTCGACGGTCTGCAGCTCACCGCTTTCCAGGCGGCGATCGATATCCTCGGCTTTTGCGGGATTGCGCATAATGCGAGCGAAGAACTCGCCCTCCCGGTGCATCGCTTTCTTCTTCCACAGCCCGCCACTGTAGTTCACGGGGCTCTCGCCGCCCTTGAACACGCACGCGTCGTAGGCCACGCCGCCGATTAGCCCGCCGACCATGGGCGCGCACCAGGCGCCCCAGATCCAGAAGTTGGCCCAGTCAGTGAAGGAGTGCAGCGGGTATCCGACTGCAAGAGCGGCGAGGCGTGGGCCGAGATCGCGGGCTGGGTTGAAGCAACCACGAGTAATCCAGCCGAGAGCCATGCAAGTTGTGGTGATTAGCAGGCCGATGATGAAGGCGTGCATGCCGGCGCCGGGAGGAGAGTTGCCGGAGTCACCGAGGGCGAGGATGGTACAGGCGATGACGCCGCTGCCTAGCATCTCGACGATGAAAGCCGTGTGGACGCTGATGTAGTCTGCTTGGGGCTGGGTGTAGAAGTTGACACCAGTGGTCTCGGGAAGTAGGGCGCCGTCCAGGTTGAGAATGCTGTCGCGGAAAACGGCGAAAGCGAGTAGCGATCCGATGAAGGCGCCGAAAATCTGTACCAAGATGTAGATTGGGACGCGCCTCGCAGGAAAGCCGCGGAACACTGAGAGGACCATGACGATCATAGGATTGAGGAAGGCACCGGAAGAGCCACCGGCGATGTAGATGCCAATCATAACAGCGAAGCCCCAAGTCCACCATACTGTCTGTTGTGTGCCTGATTGTTTCTCGGAAACATAGACACTGAGGTTGGCACTGACACCCAAGAACATAAATACGACCATACCGAGGAACTCAGCCAGAGGACGTTGATACTTCATTCTGAAGCCTGCCCACCAATTGAATGGACGAATGCTGGGCGGGTACTGAGCGTTTACGTCCTGCCGGCTTATTGTACGTGTAGGCGTCAGATCAACACCGCCTTGTTGGCGAGCCTCAAACTTCTGGCGCTTGATAGACTCCTCCTCGCCGATCGAGCTCGCATAGTCTACAGGGTCAACATCATCACCATTGGCTTGGTCTTCAGCACCTTGCACTTGAGGAGCGGCATTGGTCTCGCCCCTCTGATCGGCTTGCACTCTGTCGTGAGCGCCAGTGTCTTGGCGCTTGTTCCTCCACCGGACTGTTCGAGGGAAGTTGCCTGCCAGAGAGAATCCAGCGTCGTCTTCTTGTTGCATCCATGGATTGGCTTCTTCATAGCCTTCGTCATAGTGAGTGTCGTCTCGTCTTTGTTGGTAAGCTGGAGGGCCTGCGAGACCGTGTTCTTGCAGAGTGTTTGAGGTTGGCTGTCGTGTCATGCTGGCGTATGTTGGCCTGCTTTTCGCCGTTGGCCTGCGAAGTACGGACGGTCTGCTCTTCGCCGTCGGCCTACGGGGTGCTGATGGTCTGCTGTTTGTGTGTTGGTGCTCCGAGTCTGTTTGTCTGCTATCGCCTTCATGGACAGTTTCCATAGTGTGCAGGCGATCGCCCAACGGGGGACGAGACTCGTTTTGTGACATTTTTGCGCGTTACTGTTGCCAACGGCGCTCAAGTCACGCTAGAAGATGTTGAAAAGAAATTTGTTGGCGGTGATCCGATGAAAGTGGATTGAAGAATTGTTAGTCGTCAGAGCCCAGTTCTGCTGCCACAAGGACAAGCAATTGAGATGGGAGAGGCACTGATTTGAAAGGTGTACTTGACCAGAGTCTACATTGGATG
This sequence comes from Cladosporium sp. BSL10, assembly GCA_001553865.1. Classification (NCBI taxonomy): domain Eukaryota; kingdom Fungi; phylum Ascomycota; class Dothideomycetes; order Cladosporiales; family Cladosporiaceae; genus Cladosporium; species Cladosporium sp. BSL10. The sequence goes on from LJJI01000174.1 coordinate 9,875, forward strand.
GCAAGTCTATGTTCTTGTACTCTCAGGGAGATCGAACTTGATGCCAAAGCAGAAGAGGCGAGTGGAGATAGAGTGCGAATCGTTATCACTAGCGCAACAAGGGAAGGTAAATTTTCAGGCCCAACGGCCTTACACAACGGGGTGTCCAGGAGGGCTGTTTGATAGCAAAGCACTGCCATGATGCAAGAAATTCGACAGAGTAGTGGACGTGCCGCCCAAAAGAGAACTTCCGGCTCTGCTCGTCCCACAGAACAGCGGAACGAAAGTGGGTCGGGGACAGAAGGCCGGCGAAGACGCACGAGCGTGCGAGATTTGGTACGCCATTTGGGTCTGAGAGTCGTGGTCAGCTCAGGATCACAACAGCGTCACATATAGATGCTATGCTGTTTCACAATGGCATCTTTACGGCTTGCAGTGCCGATGGGACGCGCGTGATGTTGCGTTGTCGCACATGTGATGCCGAAAGAGCGTCTTTGTGATGCGTCCTTGTCCGATGAGGAAGAATCGATATGACTGCTGGCCAGCTAATCGAGCACCAACGTGCCGTCTGCCCACGAAACATGTCCTCGCCATAGCAATCGTTGCCATTGATCAGGAGCAAATCCCGGACGTATCGCGGTCTCACGACAGAGTGACGTTAGAGTGAAGGTTCGTGTGCAAAGTCTAATCTCGACAAGACCCACAAAAAGACCAGGGTCACGATCGGCGTCAATCGACAAAATGCTGAATTTGCCTGTCGGGGCGTCGGGCACACAGCTCGTGGTCGAGAAATGCCACGCGAACTTCATCTCGTGGATGTTAGGCTACTGTACCTTATTTCCCCACGGGCACAAAGGGTCGTCGGGTTTCCCTGCTTCCTGGCGCGCAGCGGCGTGGTGTGATGTGCATTTGACCCACAAGAGATGCTGTGTGAGAAAGCGTATTTGGACGTCAGTTCATCAGTTGGGAGGCAGTTTGAGTTATTGTACTATGTGTGAAGTTTTGCAATCCGGTCGCGTATCCCAGCTTTCGTTCTTGGGCACCGGTGACAATCGTATCCTGTGTCAGATTTGCCACTCCAGGCGTAATTGACTGATGGATACACCTGCAGTCTTCCAAACGGCAACATTGGCAACACTACTTGTACTTCATGCAATGCTCATCGGCAAGAATATGAGTTCACCATCAGCCACTCCGTCTTCTGAGTCAATGAAGATTGCCAAGATGTGCGTGTCATAAATCAGCCCTTCTCATTCCAAGCGGACGAATATCTGATATGCTCTATGGTATACCACAAACCACATCTCATAACTAACAAGCAAGCCCACACACCACCTACAAAGAGTAGATGAAGTCAGGCCTGTTGTCGCCTGCCACCCAAATCTCATCCGCAGTCTTGCCAGCATGCATGTTGTCCCTTGCGCCGCTCCGTCTCTTTGAGTTCTCGCGCCTGAGTGCCGTGTACATGAACACAGTGCCGCCCAGCAGGAACAGCGACATGTAGGCGAGCACCGTGCCGTGCCCGGTGTAGTATCTTGGCTTCTCGTTCTTGAGGAAAATGTTGGAGGAGACGACACCGTTGACGTTGCCGGCACCGACCACGATTCCGATGATGACACCACGCTTGTAGACGCCTTCGATGTTGTTGCTGCACCAGGAAAGGGTGTTGGGACTGTTTGTTGGACATAATTAGCAACACGATAAGAAGGTGCATTTGAGGTGGCTTCAACTTACACAGTTGGGTAGATTCCAATAGCGCCGAGGAATGTGCCTGCGTACTGGATGTGTGGGTTGTCGGAAGCGATCAACTGCACGGGAGTGTTAGCGTTGTGCTATGAGGTTGGGCGTCACCGCTTGTTCGATGCTGCTTACCATGATGAAGCCAGCGATTCCGATCGAAACAACGATCATGTTGAGGATACCTCTCTGGCGAGTACGGTCGCCGAGCCAACCGACGATGATGGTCATAGTGGCTGCAACAGCATACGGAGGAACCGAAAGAAGCTGCGCGTGGGTGCCGGCGTAGCCCATACCAGCCAGGATGGTGGGCAGGAACAGAGAGAAAGCGTACAAGGGCATCAAGCAGCCCATGTAGATGACGGCGTATCCCCAGCACTTCCAGTCCTTGAGAGCAGCAGTAATGTGGCGACGATCGTACTCTTCAGCCGCGTTGGACTGGTTGTCGGCAGCAAGACGTCGACGAACGCGGATACGGTCCTCCGGGGAAAGGAAGCGAGCGGTACCGGGCCAGTCAAACACCATCCACCAGCAGAAGGCGCCGACGAACATGGTGGCGATGCCCTATTTCCTGTGTCAGAAGATTTGAAGGTGATGAGCCAGCATATGTCTTACCTCGATGATGAAAATCCAAGCCCAGCCGTCTTTGCCGCCAATGCCGTCCATCAATGCGATCGCAGCGGCGAGCAGTCCACCGAATGATCCGGCCAATGCTGCTGCGGAAAAGAAGATAGCAGCGCGGAAGCCAAGCTCAGAGCGCTTGTACCAGCAGGACAGGTAGTAGTTCACACCTATGAACATGTCAGCTTCGAATTTTTGACCCATGCGGGTGAGACCGTCATACCTGGGAAGAGACCAGCCTCCGCGAGACCAAGGAGGAATCTGCAGGCCAAAAGAGCTGCGTAGTTTTCGACCAAGCCCATCAGAGTCATGATCAGACCCCAGAGGAGGATGATTCCAGTGAAGAAGACACGGGGTGTAAGGCGCTTGAGCATGACGTTGGTAGCAGGCTCAGCCAAACCGTAAGAAATGAAGAAAATAGTCAGGGCGTTATTGTAATCGTGGCCGCCCATCTTGAGGTCGGTCTCAAGTCCAGCAAGACGAGCATTGCCGATGTTTGTGCGATCTGTCGATCTCAGTCAGCAGTGAATATTGGAGATGCGTCTGCATGCAACGAAAGCAGAACGAAGTACGTGCGACTTACCAAGGAAACTGAGCAAGTAGAGCAAACAAAGCCACGGAATCAGCCAGAAATCGATTCTCCTCACGAGCTTCTTGTCCTGCAGGAATGTTAGTCTTCATGTACCAGATCGCATAAGTATGTGGCAAGACGTACAATAGCAGCTCTCTCCTCTGCAGTCTTGCCTGCATCAGGATCATCGAGATCTTCCAGATTTTCCTTGTGGCATCCAAGGGTAATGGACGCCCTCCCGGCCTTCTCAGTGTCATCGATGTCGGAACTACTGACAGCTTCGCTGTGCACAGCCTGAGGATCCTTGACGTCCGTCATTTCAAGATTGCCACCAAAGTAAGTGGGAAACGGAGAGGGATGAAATGAAAGCTGAGAGGAAAAAACAGCAGGGTTATCAGCGGTGGGATCGGGACATGGATCTACATCTTATACGACCTCATCTGCCGCCGGACCAAAGGCTGCTAGCGAGCTGAAATACCCTCGCCGCCCACCTCGCACAAGGGGCGTACATGTGGTGCCAAGGATAAGGACTTGCTGCAGATTTCCCACTGCAAGGGAAGGGAAGGGCATCCCACAACATCCAGACGGACCAGACCGAGTGCAGCTCAACGTGGTTGAAACGTGCGCGAGCTTAGCGCAACCCCCCATGGGGCGCCCATCTGGGGTTAAGGCTCGATCCACTTTTTAGCCGATATGGAAGGCGGCGGCGTCAATGCTTTGGCGAATTAAGCAGATTGGCAGAGGCGATGTTGGGTGGTGGAACCCGTGATGAACCATAGGTGCCAAGTAACGCCCGGTCTTGGCCAGCGGGCGGACAGGTGAAGCTGAGAAAGGTTGGTGCAACGATATAAGCACGCTAAGACGGTGCGAATGCAGCTTCGGTGCTCCGGTGGGCGTTCTGGACGAAAGGAGGGCGAGGGCTAAGCAACGCCATATCTGTAGCCACGCTGATTACCTGAAGTATGCTTTCAAATTGGTGGCGGTATGGTGGTATCGTGCTTGGTAGAGGCGTAAGCTTGGGAGGAAGGCTTCTGGCGTTTAGCGCTGGACACCCTGGTTAAAAAACACCGCGGTTGATCTGGTCTTGGCGTGAGGTCGGGAATTTATTGATACGACTGGCCCGGTGGTCGAGGCCCTGCGCCACGAGATAGGTGCACGTTCAATATGGGTCCATTCCTGCAGGAAGCCGGCGGCTCTGACCAGAAGGAAGGACTCTCCGCGTAAGTTAGTTGTCCTCATGTTGAACAGGTCACGCGGGTTTTCTCAGAATCAGCAGCAATTTGAATGTACCGAGTTTTGACACCAGGTGTATCCTCGTAGCAAGCCAGAAATTTGGACACGTCGAAAGGAAGTGATTCCGGACTGACCGTCGTAAATAGCTTAGAAAGAGACAACAGTATTTTTATGCAGCAGAGCAAGTATCTTGCAATCTGCTGGCGAATCACGCAAGCATGATAGCAGGGTCTCTAATACCAACGGTTTAGATTGCCATGTGTATCGGCTGAAGGTTCCTGCATATCAACGCAACGTGGCTATTGGAGTATACAACAGCGTTTGCAGCTTCATGCACATTATATATTTTTATTGCACAGTTCTGGCGAGACGGCTCGTTTGGTACGCGAGGTGAGTAATTTATACAAGCACGGCTCCGTTGAAGATAAGCATTGTGTGTGTACCACATTGGCTGGCAAAATGACAAGGCGGATGTACCGGGTCATCTGCATTCCCAGGTTCAAGTTCGTATAGCTGACATGCATGGTCATGCTGAACCGGGTCCAAGTTGCACAATATATGCGCAGTAGGTACAGGCTGTCATTTTTAGGACTGCACATTGTCTCGAGTATGGAATAGTCACAGTCGCTTTTTTCTTGGACTCGGTGGATTGTATCATCGGATGACAAACAGCTCTCCTCTTTATCCGAACGATGTCTGATAGGGTTCTTCGATTACTGTTTCAGTGTAAGGTCTCTTTTCCGCACCACACGCCGACAGAGTATATGACGCATTGACTCCTTCGAGACGTCAATTAACATCGTGGCCACTCGTGAACATACAAGCAAAGCCGCGCTGCTATCCTCCGGACGACCGACACCCTGCTCAAGTGTACATGAGGCGTCGCATTAGCCTTTTCCAAAAGCGGGGTTCCAAGATTTTTCAAGATCGAAGTGGAAGGTGCCAAAGTTCACTTGTGCGGTTGACACAGGATTAAGGACTAGAGCAAAATGTCATCAATTGGAAATCGAGCGACTTGGCTGAAAAGACGACCAGCGAGGTAGCCGCAACAATGGAGTTGGTTTCTCAAGCCTGCACATCCTGACCAGCGCTCGCATTCTCACGACATGACGCAAACGGTCAGAGTGGCTAATGCTGCCTTACAAGTACCATCGTTGAGTCTTGAAGCATGAGTTTCGGTGTTGCCATAATCTCGTAATGGAGTTACATTTCTTTGTCTCGGATTGCTGGCTTCTTAATTGCGCGGATGACACCATGAACCGACGAATCTTGCCACATAGGTTCCTTCGTCTCAAGTTCTCATCGTCGGCTACACACGCCGATACCTGAAGCTGGAAGACGAGAAAAAAAGATGACAGTCAATGAATACGAGTGCTGCTGTACAACATCAGCGCAGTCTCCTTCCTTTCTAAAGTTACCAGGACTAAGCGAAGAACCCGACGAGCAGATTACCAGCTCTGATATCAACATATCATGCCTATCTTCGTCGACGTCAACAAGAAGCCATACGAAGAGCACAACACGGGTCTCCCCAACATCGTGAAGGAAATCTATGCGGCCGCCAATGACGGCGACTCTCCGCTGACCGCTCAGCGCAAGAAGCAAGAAGAGGAGCTTGAGGAAGCCTTCGATGCCCAAGAGGCTCAGAGCAAGGACAACCCGGGCAGCTCTTCCAGCCAGAAGACATAGGAGAAGTAGAGCAGCTCAGGCAAGAGGCAGATCTCAGACATTGTGACTTCTATTGCTTTGCGAAACCCACACGTCAGGCGAGGAATGGGCGGGTTCAGATGTGTAGAAAATGAATCCTAAAGACGATGATTCAGTCTTACCATTGTGCAATACAGTTGCATTTAACATCGTGGCTGCGAAAACACGTGGTACTATATCGAAAGGAAGAGCGGCGACCAAAAAGCGGCCGATGAACGATAAATAGTTCTGGCTCAAAATTAGCGGCTGCGCTCTCCGCACCAATCATAGCTTGCCAATACAGCGACAGCTCCAGCTGGCCTCGTACCGTTGGAAGCGCTGTGATCAGCGTAAACATCGCGATATTCCTGAACAAAGCAACAACCTCGCCATGTTGGTATCATTGACTGTCGGCAAAGTCGACGCTGGAGTCGCCGTGCTCCTCACTGAAGACAAACGCCTTGTGAGTGCCCGGTATCCACTTCCCAACCGCTTCCATCCTACTATCCATCCCTGAGGGTATCATGATAACCAAGGAACAACGACATGGTCCATTCCCTCGACGCCAACATGCTAACCGCCATCCTCTTGTAGATCGAATTTCCCTCCATCCTCCTCCCGCCTGACATTCACTCCGGTAGTATTGTCGACATCAACGTTGCCCGTAACCAGCACGCCGAGACCGTTGCCGACCAGAAGTTCTCTGCCTTACAATCCGATATCTACAACACCTTTGGCACACAATCGCCTTCCGCTCCTGTGCTTCGATGCCGCAACGCAACCCAGACGAGTGTTGTGCTGGAATGGGATCCTATCGAGCTTGCGACGGCTGAGCTGCGAAGTCTCAGCCTGTACCGCAATGGCAACAAGGCAGGCGCCATCCCCAGAGACAAGTTGAGCACGAAGATCTCAGGACTGGCTTTGGATACCGAGTACACCTTCCATCTCGTGTTGCGGACATCTGCCGGCCAGTACAGTTCGGAGCGCCTGACCGTGAAGACGCACACTATGGAGAATCTCACTGGTATCACGGTCAGTCCTGGTGTTATGCCCAACCAACTCAAGGAAAGCCTTGTTGAGACTGTCAATCGCATCGGTGCGAAGCTCATCGATTCTGTGCGCATCGACACGACGCACTTCATTTGCACCGAGCCGCGCGGACAGGCATGGGAGAAAGCAGTGGAGATGAACGTCCCAGTGGTCGTGCCGGATTGGATCAAGGGCTGTGAGCGCGAGGGAAGAATTGTAGGTGTACGAGGATACTACCTGGATGCCGACCCGAAGCTCAGGCAAATGAGTTCAAGCACGGTTCAGCGGTCCAGCGTAAGCACGGCTCCCACAAGAGAAAGTCCAAGGATCGAACATACTCCCCCGACACCCGAAAGGCCTACTCGCAGTGAGCGCACTACCACAAATGATGGAGCCTCGGAACGACCTCAGCCACCACCCAAGGGCGGTCCTGACTCTGATTCTCCCCGCGAGCCGTCGCCAGCCAGAAGCGAAAGCAACTCATCTCAGCCTCCTCAGTCGATCACTGGGACACCTCTCGCTCACAGACCCCAACAAGAAGTGTACAGTGACGACGACGAATACGACGACGGCAACGAGTCCGACGATACCGCAAAAGCCATCGAGCAAGGCCGAGAGGAGGCAGAAGCCCAGCCGAGACCTTCTACGCCAGCCAAAGAAGAGACGACGGAAGCAGAAGCAGCCAAAGTCGCAACAGAAGATGGCAAAGGAGAATTTGACGAAGTCGCCCTTTGAGGCGGCATCTCGGACTTGACTTCAACCAATTGTAGTATACCCACTATGTTCACAGAAGCATGACATGCAGCGTATTGAAACTTGATAATTTGCATTATCAACGCTCGCTCTCAAGCACCACCCTCCTTCCTCTGCCCGACGAAAAATCCAAGCCCAAAGTCGTCCGTCTCAAACGTAATCTTAGAACCCTTGGGGAAGTAAAACACATCGCCCTTAGTCGCGTGCACTTTCTTGCCCGTCTCGTCCGAGATGTCGAAGCTGCCGTCGACAATGATCTTCATCTCGTGGTATGTGTACTCGTAGATAAGAGGAGTGCCTGCAGGGAGCAAGAACTCTGGTCAGTTTATGGTCATTCGACCTTACTCGGGGAAACAGATGGCCCACCCTTCTCGAGACGATAGAAGCCGGCTGAGATTGGCGCTTGGGGATCGTTGCCTTCGGATGTGAAGACGTCACCGAGAAAAGCGTTTTCGTTGGCGATGAGAGGGGGTTTGAAGGATGTTTGGGCGGCTTTGGAGTATTCGAAGGAGACGGAAGCCATTGTCGCGATCTTCCCTTATCGAGTTATCGAGTGCAAATGATTTTGTTACAGATGTGTTGATCCGACGTCGATTTTATTTCGGAGGAGTTGGAGAAGCTTGTCGGTTCCTTCTTGCTGGTAGCTGATTGGGGTTTAATGTTGCGCGTGTCGTTACGAGATCTACGAACAAGGAGTCGAGCTGAATACTATGGCCTGCGGTATATATACCAGACTGTTCAAGAAAGATCTCATTGACAAAGGCAGAAGCAGAGCTACCCCTCACCTACAGAATGAATACTCATCTCCCAAACAAACGAAGCAAGCGGAGAGCGAGATACCAGATATCTGCCCGCAAGAAGTAGCCATGTTCGGCAAGTCAGACGTCCCTTTTGCTTCGATGTCAGAGGCCAAGGACATCCGGGTCGGGCCCAAAGATACGATGCGCCTATCATGAGAGCTTGTGGTGGTGATTCTGGAAGCTGATGTGGACTGTAGTTGTGCGCTTGGTGTGGGGTCGCATTGTGCTACCGCATCGGGATGGCGTGGTTTGGTGTTTTGTAGATCGTCTTGAAGAGTGGGAGATAAGACCTTGGGAATATCTGCAGAGACGGAAAGATACATTATTTCGACTGTTCAGACGGTGTTGAATTCTTAAACAACTACCAAAGGCGTCACTGGTCAAGAAGAAACATCAAAAGATACAGTGTGACTTACCGATGCATGTTTGTTGGGGCATGTGGATTGACAGGTAATAATCCTCGAACGAACAATGGCCACAAATCTATGACTGATCGCATACCGTAGGTCTACTTTATCAGAAGCCACCTAGTGATGCCAGAAATATCGTGGTTCATGTCTGTCATTCTTCCTGAAACAAGACCCAACTGCCCGTTGCTTCATGAAATCGCTAACAGCGCTCGCTCAATGATCGTTATTGCACAAAGGCGGAACAGCAAAAGAGATAAGAGTACCCAAAACACCATAACATGCAAGACATTCTCATGCTCCGAACAAGCATAGTTTTGGATACTCCTGGTAAGCATTGTAAAAGGCAAACAGCCGAAAAGACCAGCAACGCGGACGCGATCATAAGATTGCGTGCAGTATGCCCGCGCACCGGATGTTGTGTCAAAAGCATGGAAAACTGCCTTCGCACACAACAAAAGTCATCCGTGACTCCCGTAATGTTGCATCATCCAAGAAGAACTGAGAATGTGTTAGTCATGACGGCCCTCATCTTCCACGAAGAGAGAAAAGCGTAGACTTACCTTCCCAACCCCAATCCCACATCACTCCAACCCAATGCAAATGACCCCGTACTGTGTAAGCCGGATCCATCTTACCAATGTTCAGAGGCAAAGGCTTTGGTCTGCGAGGGAAACGCTCGCCATCCGCTTTCGAGTTTGAATCAGGCGAGCCAGTGCCACTGCATTCGCCTGATTGCGCACCGTCACCTTCAACCCAGCTGTATACCATACCTTTCCGTCCCGGATCGGCGTCCTCGAAACCAGAGCGCGTACGCTTGAGCGGCTCTCCATGGCGGCGGACGGGTTGCAGCTCGGATGTTGCGACAAGTCTGCGTGAAGTACCAGGCTGAGCCTCGTACGCATTCTTGCGACGCCAAACCTCCTCCGTGACGAGCGCACACTTGTCGATCACGCCAATGCGCATGCGGAGACCCATTGCGCGCCAGCGCTCTCTGATCCATTGTCGGTCTTCTGAAGCGACTGCTTCGCAACCAGCAACCATGAGCGGGTAAATCTGTACCACAACGGTACGGCTGGCAAGTGGAACTGTGGCAAGGTAGCTCAAAGCTTTCTCAGCGAGCTCAGTCGAAGGCAAAGAAGGCAGTTCAGGCACGGAGCGATGAAGGTGAAGTAGAGTTGCCCATCTGTAAGCTTCGGCGGTCTGCAACATGTGCTGGACTTGAGCGGTGGGATCTTCAGGCGGTTCGATATACGTGGGCGGGTCCCAAGTCTCAAGGGCGATTTTCAGATCATTGGCCTGGCTGATCAAAGCGGGAGACGTCTTCATCGATCGACACACTTTGCGAACAAGATTTGCCACGCGGCCAACAAGTGGGAACAGCGTCCCTGCGCAGCCCATCAGAGGATCGACACGCGCATCGATAGGCATGCCAAAATCGATACCAAAGCCAGGAATACCGTGTTCACCCATGATCATCTGTGGCGCATCCGAGGAGAACAAGAACGTGTTGTCGAAGTCGTTGGACTCGTCGCTGTCGACGGACGTCAAGCGTGCAATAACATCCATGTACACCCAAGCGTTGCACAAAAATTTAAGACGAGACAATTCTTCCCCTTGAAGAGGGTTTGAACGATGATCGGCCAGTGTTCGCTTGACTAAAGCTTGCGCACCTTTGATGTGAGTATTACCAGTGGCAGTGTGTTGATCCCAAGATTCGGAAAACCCAAGAGCTAGCGCAGTTGCGATTGCAGTCTGATCGGTCATGCTGTGATCTCTGATACCTTCTTGAATGTAACGTATACTGGCTGATTTGTGTTCGTGTCCTGCTAGACGCAATCGCGGGAAGTCCGACGAGCCATGGTAAGAAGTCATCGCCAGAACGGCGTGATAGAGAGCCGGGGAGTTGAGTGCCAGTGGCCAGATAAGAGTCCTCCATGGGTTTTCGTTTGGGCCGTCCATGACGGACAGAATGCCGCAAGTGTATCGATCGAATCGAAGAGAGAGCATTTCAGGGCTATCCTCAGCAAACACAGGCTGGTTGTACATGAAACCATTCCAGGTATCTACGGCACCTTCCGAGTTAGGTGACTCGTTCTGGTCGTCCAAGGGTGCCATGTATCGTGCCGCCCATGCTAGTTGCGGATCATCGATGGCTTGACCAGATCGGAGAATCTCTTCGATGTCATCATGAGGGAGGTCATGGTCATCTGGTAGAGATCCAATATCTGGAAAGTCATCGAGTGGCAAATGGTAGTCTTCGGGCATTTGGAACGGCACATAGTCCCCATCTTCAAGGCTCACCTCGGCCGTTGGTGCGAGAATCTCCGTCAACGTAGGCGACCCTGCGACGAACGAACCTTGCACAGCGGCGCCAGCGGACAATGAGCGGTTGTGGTAGGTCGCTCGTGGACTTATGCCGGTGATCGGCACGCTCGAACTATCCTTAGATAAGGGAGATAAGGGCGTATCAGGCGCGCTACCAGTAGTAGGTCCTGATTCGAGACCTTCTGCGATAGGCGAGATAGCCCGACTTTCGTTCCGCACTTCATGTGTTGTCGCACGGCGTGCTGCAGGTCGTTGAGGAAGCTGTACCTCAGTCGACTCTGCGTCTTTGTCGTCGAAAGTGCCTATACCACTGTCTCTTGACGATGCCGAGCTCTTGGCAGCCTTTGCAGGTCGCTCCTGTGAGTCCGGAGCACTGGCTGTCGCCAGAGAGTCCTTCCTTGGATTGTTATCATTAGTAGTCTGGCGAGGTGGTGAGGCTATGTGCGTTGTAGTCAGCAGTGCTACTCATTTCTCGAGACGACGTCCTATTAGGGCGGTACATCAATACACACCTCGCTTTTGCCGGTCGATGTTGACTTTGACGTTCGTCTCCTCGAATGGTCGCCATTTGAAGTCCTTCCTGTAGCCTCCGCATTCAACCTTGCGCTTCGCACATTGTTGACATCCAGGTTTCTCTTCGCCACATTTCAGTCGTTTGGCCTTGCACGTTACGCAGCCTGCAAAATTCCCCAATCAGTACATGTCCGCCTTGCACGCCTTTGCTCCTGTATATAAACCTGGACTCTGTTGAAGAGTCCCAGCAGGGATGCTGAGAATGTACCATTACGACTCTTGGATTGCTTCGGCTTGGGCGGACCATCAGCAGCAGCGGCAGCAGTCGACTGCTTGCGCACAGGGGCCTTTTTGGTGGTGGTCGAAGGCTGCCTGCGGGCGTTCTTGGCCACAGGCGGCTGGTCGTCTCGCGGTCGAGGTGGGCTTGGGCTGGCTCGCAGGAAGACAGAGGGCGAGGGGATGTGGATATCCTCAGCCATCAGTCTATGCCTTCCGCTCGCGGTGGTTTTGCGCAATCGCACGGTTGTTGTCAGTACATGGCAGGACTACGATGCAGCTTCGGGGTAAAGAATGAGACGAGGCGAAGGTACGGGCTCAAAAGTATAAGGTTCCTCTCGTCACCGCCTGCCCTATCGTCTCAACATGCAGCGCATTACTCTTACCGTACTACTATTATCTTACCCCTCCCGGCCAGCTATCACGCGCCCTGGGTGGGGATTGAGGCGGATGGCGCACGGCACGGCCAATGACTGGTGTGCAGACGAGCGCTCTGGCGGGCGAGACGCACATATGACTACCCGGACTGCTTCCACGCTTCCACGGCTTCCATGGGATTGCTGCCATGAGGCCAGCGTAGCACCACGCGCTGATCTTTGCAACGCCACTGGAGGGCTCACCGCGTCACGGTATCGTGAGGCCGCATGGCCACCATCGCTCCCCCCGCCGCGCAGCGCCGAGGTGTGGAGGAGGGCGCGAGGCCTTGTCTCGCTATGGAGCATCGCGATAATGGCATGATTACCACCAGACGTTGTGGATGGCCAAGGGGCCCGCCATCAGGGCTAGACGATAAGCCCATACTTGGATGGCGCGTTGCTGCTGACTAGCGGCTCCAGTTCAAGGATAGTAATCAGGACAACCAAAGCCAGTTGAGATCATCACGCCCACGACAAGCTAAAATCCTGCGAACATCATCCGGCAGTCGGCCCGTTGCTTTTCTTGCGGCGCAGACGAGGTCTCTGTGGTCTGGCTCGAGCAGCGTGGAGACGATCGCGATGTTGAAGACGTGTAAACGCATCAACTCCCATGCACATGCAGGCCTGCCAATGTGCTCCGACCCAAAGGCAAGCGAAGGCGACACGTAACGCTAACTGGTTGCATCCGCCATGTTCCCTTCCCCACGTTCCCCCATACTACGGGATAGGATCTGAAGCCGTTACGGCAAGTGTGTCTCATCACGAGGCGAAGTCGGCGGTCATTCTCTGGACGTCAGAAAACCTAATCAACCCGCACGCGCCTCGTGGCTTTCCAAAAAGAGCTGACCCTCTTATCATTCGGGTCAATTGGGCGCAGACAACATTCTCTTGGTTCTTTCATCCTTTGTCCCTGCATCGATACCCTCGCTCGCTGGAAATTCTCACTGGCATCAATCTGCTCTGCTCTGCCCTGCAAAACGCGATAAATTTGGAGAAATATCACTTTTAAGACTCACGCCAAGGACTTTTCCTCGAGACGAGGCTCGCTTCTTTGATCTCCCGAACCATTCGAGGATTCGAGGGGCTGACCCAAACCGTTCTCGAAATCCGGATCAAGCGGATTTCCTTCTCACCTAGCTGCTGGATTAGCAGGCCTTGCTAGGCTACCGCAATCGTCTGGTTGCCTCGATACATGCCCGCTGCTTCCGGTATAAGTATCAAGCATCTCACAAATTAATTTTGGTGACGTGGCACATTGAGGTTTTTATGACTCTCAAACTAAGCGCCCGGTGGCTTACTCAGGCGTACACCACCAGGGCTTGAAACCCCTGGAGCTGCAAGCATGACCTTGCCTCGCTTATCTGAATTGGAAGAATGTGTTGTACGACGAGTCTACTGACTATCTGTGGAAAGCACAAGCGGTGAACAAGAGGCTGGGCCATGTTCATCTCACCATACTTGTGACGAACTGATCTGTGAGGGGATAGCCCAATGCGCACAATCATGAAGGCGAGTAGCATGCATGAAAGGCTCTTTCGCGGCTCTGCTAGGCAGCTTACCAGTACACAAACACAGCAAGCTCAGTGGAACCAATGCTTAATCCTGTACTGGCCGGTGTCATCTTTCTGGTACAATTCCTGTTCGCCGTGAACATCGTAGTCCACCTCCACTGGCTTCAGGTCCACAGCAAAGCTGAGTCGTTCGACCATCTTGAACATGACTCGCTTGCAGCTGTACACTAGGGCACGAAACTGCTTGTGATCAAGCAGCCCCAGGTGCCGCATTGTCAGACCGATTGCGAAGCGTTTGAAGAAGTCGTATCTGTCCGTATCTTGCAAGGTTGAAGGATCTCACAGACCACTTCGACATCCGTCTCTTCTAAACTGATGGCTGACATTCTAAAGCCGACGGAAGCCTGCAAGCTCAAGCTTGGCTCGAGGTATTTGTCGGCGGTTTCAAAGAGATCGAGCCAGTATTGCCACGTTCTCTGGTTATGATCCTCGAGCTTACAGCCATAGATATAGCGGAGCACGCCTTCGAACGCTTGGGGACTATCTTCTTGGAGCTCGATCTCGGCCTGCTCGTTCTCCTATGAAGGTGTCAGTAGAAAGTTCACATATATGACGCTCGGCTGTACTGACAGCAAACTTGCTCTCAAGTCCGCAGAGCTTGTTGAAGTACTCACTGCGACTGCAGAGTACCATCTTGTGTACATGAATGGCCCGGCCGTTGCTGAGCTTGGTGGTCAGGTCTGACCACTTCGAATCGTTGTACCAGCTGCTTGACGTCAGCTCGTGTCTCTTGCACAAGATGTTGTGGTCGCATGCCTCGATGTATCCGACTTGGAGGTCTCCATGGACGAGAAAGCCTGGCTTCTTGTGCGTTTCATGATACGAGAGCGAAAAGAGAGATGGTGTTAACTGAGCGTGACGTGAGGATGAAGGACAGACATGGTGATTTGTTTGTTCAAAGATCTACGCGCCTGTACGCGACGTGAGGATGAAGGACAGACATGGTGATTTGTTTGTTCAAAGATCTACGCGCCTGTACGCGTGTGAGCGGTCGCTTTGGCTGGGTTGTAACACCACTAATGCACATCTCATTCATTGGTACACAAACATGCCGCCCTACATACTGGCTTGCCGGCGGACCAGAGAATGTACGAAAATGAGATAGTTAGCATCACGTTGGGTGTGTACTACAAAGCCGTCTTCGACAATGCAACCAATATGCTTGATGTGAAATGGCTCAATATGGTTGGAAAGAGGTTGGGCTTAAGACTTCAATGCCGTTCTTGGGGATCTGCATGTTGATCGGCGACTGTTCGCGTGGGGATCTTACATGACGGAATAAGTTTCATGTGATCGGCAGGAAACCTCAACTAACTATGGAGCTCATGAAAAGCACCAGATCTCGCGCAATGATGGTGTGCAAAGAGGCCTCATCATTGCAACATTTATACCGCTGACAAGTTCGAGATACTTATGCTGGAGTCTGTACGTCACGTGATCTTCAATACCCAAGTCATCGGGCCGACATCTCTCCACTCAGTATCCTCCGACCACAACCCCCCACATGAACCGGGACATCAAAAGCCGACCTGGTCATGGTTACAGGTGTTGTACATTTAGCCCTCGGGTATTCTAGGCGGCTCAGCGTGTTGTTCAACAGAAGTATTCTTTCTGACTCCAACTCCTGTCCTCAGTATTTGCCCTTTTTTCACATCATAACGTTCACCCATCATGCCCAAGCCTACCAACAACCGTGCAAAGGCAATTGTCGACGCTGCTGCGGCAGGCGGCTGGGCCGTCCCAGCCATGTGCTTGTACAACCTCGAGGGAATTATCGCCAGTGTACGAGCTGCTGAAGCAAAAGACTCACCAGTCATTCTACAGCTGTTCCCTTGGGCGATTGAGTACGCGGATGGTCTACTCCTCCACGCCGCTGCAGAGGCCGCAAAGAACGCAAAGGTGCCCGTCGCTGTCCACATGGATCACTGCCAGAGTCCGGAGATGGTGAAGAGGGCGGCCGACCTCGGAGGCTTTGATGGCATTGTGAGTATACCTGTCAGGTTGAGGGTTTGTGATCAGAATGCTGACAAGTGCGCAGATGGTGGACATGTCACATTACGAGAAGGAAGAGAACCTCCAATTGACCAAGGAGCTTACCGAGTACTGCCATGCCCGTGGCATTATCACTGAGGCAGAGCCCGGTCGTATAAACGGTGGAGAGGATGGTGTTGCTGTAAGTAGTCCTCTCGCTTCCTGCATACTCCCAGACTTGTTCAGGAACACTATGCTGACACCCATTCCTAGGACACCGCAGAGCTGGAAGGTATCCTCACTAACCCCGAGCAGGCCGACGAGTTCATCGCCACAGGTATCGACTGGCTAGCACCGGCCTTCGGCAACGTGCACGGCAAATACGGACCTAAGGGCCCTCAGCTCCAATACGACCGCCTCCAGAACATCCGTGATTCAACTAAGGGTCGCGTCGAGCTTGTGCTGCACGGTGCCGGTGCTGAGTGGTACGGCACTGACGATGGCAAGCTGCTCCAGAAGAACATCTCGCATGGTATCTCGAAGTGTAACATCAACGATATCATCAACGACCCTTACCGGGAGTATCTGGCCAAGCACGCAGGAACAAAGGGTCTTACTGGATTGATCGAGGGCGCCACGTATATCATGCAGAAGGAAACCGAGAAGTGCATGGACTGGATGAGATCGAGCGGTAAAGCTAGCAGTGTGAAGCTCAGCTAGATTAGCCATTGCAGATGAGATTCAACGATTTTATGTTGCTTTATTGCCTTGCCGGTGATTCTGCTTGAAAGAAAGTTTGATCAATTCAACATCAATGCCGGTATCTCGATCAGAGTGTGACACTTGGCAGAAATTGTGACGAAGACAATCGACTACATGTACATCTTTCTCATGTCTTCATACCACTGGTGGTGTATTCACTGACTGTCCAAGCATGAATACGACCAAAAAGAAGACAGTCGGCCAAGTGACTTGTAAAAAAGCGGCATGTAAGTGATACTAGGGTAAGGGTTAGTTGTGTCTTTTCTTGCGTGTAACATCTGGTTGCCACATTGTGGGCCGACTCGTTCGAACAAGACAGGTATTGTGGACTGTTTGTGATTATCTTTCCAGCACGATCTGCATCTGCATACGTTTCAGGTCCAGTCTGATTGGCACGTCATACACACTAGTGGTTTCGGGGAGCACGGAGTTTCGAATGCAACACCCTGATGAGTGATGAACTAGTGCACACGATTTAAAACGTCGGCCTTCAGGCTATCCTTACACGCACACAACATTCTGAATCTTTCAATATCATTTTGACAAGAGTTTCCTTTCTGTACACACACTCAAATATGGGCCGAGAAGTCCCGTCTGTCGGACAGCCTCCGGCTGCATTCAAGAAGAACGTCCGGGCAAAGAAGGCTAAAGTAACCATCAACAAAGTTATACCCGCCTTGCTCACAACACATCCACGAGCAAAGCGTGGCATAGATGCGGCAGAACTGGTCGTGCAACCTCCGGCCCAGGAGGTCCCACCCACATCGCCTAAAGGCAAAGCTTTGCCTGCGGTGGCGGCAAATAGAGACGGGTCAGAACCAGAAATCAAACTACGTGTAGTAGATACGCTCTCAGTCGCCCGCGAGCTATTACACGACTCACATACACAGAAAGATGATTTGAGCAACCGCAATGCCAGAGTCGGCATACTAAACATGGCCTCCATGCTCGCACCTGGAGGCGGCTTTCTCAACGGTGCTAGTAGCCAAGAAGAGGCGCTGTGCATGCGCACGACGTTACTACCATCCCTGTCAGATGGATTCTATCGGCTTCCAGAAGTCGGTGGCGTGTACACACCTGACGTACTCGTGTTCAGGGACGCGGAGGCAGAAGATCTGGAGAAGAGAGATCGGTGGTTCGTCGATTGCGTGTCTGCTGGCATGCTGCGCTTTCCCAGCATATCAGTCGACGAGATCACAGGCCGCGGATCTTACTCCAGCAGCAAAGACAGAGAGTTGGTGATTGAAAAGATGCGAGCAGTGATGCGCATCTTCCAGTCGAAATCAGTGAAGAAAGTTGTGCTTGGGGCTTGGGGCTGTGGTGCTTATGGCAACCCAGTAGGGGAGATCGCGGCAGCATGGAAGAAGGTACTTCTTGGTGGGAGACAGGCACAAAGGTCCAAGAAGGGACGAAAAGAGTTGTGGACCGGCATCCAGACCGTCGTTTTCGCCATCAAAGATGCTGGGCTCGCTGACGCATTCGGACAGGCGTTCGGGGATGGCTTGATCCTTGACGATGACGAAGATGACTCAGAGCAAGAAGGTCCCGACGACAACCTGGAGGCCGAGAAGTTGCGGGAGATGCAGGAGAAGATTGCCGAGATGAAGTCACGGATTGAGCATGCCAAAAGCCCGGAGCTGAAGGCAGGCTTGACTTCGATTTTGGCTAGCCTGCAGGCCCAGGTAGCTGGAAGCCCGATTGCTGCTGGATCTGAGCATACGGCAACTGCAAGTGACGACGATGAGAGTGGATCCGACGACGATAGCCCAGGCAGCGACGTTGCCTACGACTCTAACGAAGAGTAATTCCATCGAACAGCAGGCTATACGGACTCTCGGGCTATGGTCACATTATACAAGGTCAAATCATACCACAAAGTGGTTGTTGGTCTTCACCATTGCACGTGAGCTCTTCCATATCCACGGAGCACAGAACTTGACAACGTCGGCCTTTGATATTCGAAAGTCTGTCATTACTCATGGCATGGATGGCGTTTGACGAGCGCGGCTGTGCTGAAACCCTATTACTCCACCATCGCGACCTCTCCCGTATCCACATTGTACGTCAATCCAATCAGCTGCGTGCCTTGCTTTATGAAAGGCGACTTTCTCAAAGTTGAGATGTCCTCTCGGACAGATTCTTCGATACTGCGTGCAAATGTAAGCATGCTACCAAGACCATAGCAAGGTATTGAAGACTCACGAGCCTGTGATCTCACCAAAGCTCATCGATTCAATTTGCTTCTTCTCAGAAGGTGAGATCTTGAGCAGCGTTTCGCGGACTGCCGGATCAAAGTAATGGGTCATGCCGCAGTCTAAAGCATTTGAGCGCGAAATTTTCGGGTCTTGGTACGAGGGGAGACACCATACCAGTGTGATGCATGACCACGATCCAACTTGGCTCGATGATGGCCTGCATGACCGCGATGGTTCGGATAGCGTCCGAGACACGACCGCCAGCATTACGGATCACAGCCGGATCTGTAAGAACAGGTTAGAATGAACGCTACTGGTAGTGGAATAGATCACGATACTGATAGCCTCGTCAAAGCCCAGAATCCTATCACAGGGCACTCTTGGATCTGCGCAAGAAATGACTATCCCGCCTTCACCAGATGCTCGTGTCTTCGGCGCCATCTCCAACATGTGCGGCGAACCTTTATGGTTCAAGGCGAAGTCTCTGCGAACAATGAGTTATCTGACGATGGTACTGGACCTCAAGGTGACTGGCCGATGATACAGACCTGTTGCGCGCAAGCATCTCAAGCACAAATTTGGAAGTCATCGTGCAATATCAAATACTGATCTTGTTCTGAGGTTGTAGTGATCCGTGAGTTGAGTTGAGTAAGTTCTAGCGGTCCATTATACGTGGAGCTCTCTTATGGTGTACGTAGTATATTCTGTGGGCTGATGATCGATCGACTGAATGCAATGCGCTTGGTCAGATCTCTTTCCAATGTGATGTATCGCTGATGTTGTACATTACCGCGGTACACATCATACATATGGAATTGGCGGCAGCTGCGGCGCATGTGAATAGTTGTCTACAAATTGTCGTAACGTAGAGGTCAAGGCCAGCTCAACACGACACCATCGTTCGTGAGGTTGCACTGATGAGTGATCGACCTAAGCTGACATGGTGCACGTACAGCTTATCAACCAGCAATAAAGTCTTTTGGTGAATGCTAGCTAGGTATTATCGTGCCTCAATCTGGCTTCTCCGCACCGGTGTGCTCAGGCTTGAAGCAATGGATTAGTGATTGACGCGGTATTACCAACAAGCACATGCATCGACAGAGCCATGCTTTCATTGGCATGTCTCTAACACGCAATTCCATGCACGCCTCCCTCTTCTGTCCATTTACACTTGGCTGTGCCCAAGCTGGTACTGTTCGCTGCGGTCCTTAGATCGTAGTTCACGTATGCGATGTTGTAGCAAGGCTGTCGCTTCGAACAGCTTACGCTGGCGGTGGTCTCCCTGTTGTCAAGATAGCCTGTGAAGTTTGCAAAAACCACATTGCTGACAAGCATGTTCGAGGTGCCCGCGGCTGTTCCGTTGTCGCCGCTGTTTTGAGTGATGACACCCCCGTTCTTTGCGCCATGCACGGTGAAATTGCTGAAAAGCATGTTGCGAACCTCTCCCCATCCTCCGCCGCGCGGCAAGAAATCGCTTTCGTAATCTCGATCTCCTCCAGACACAAGCTCTCCGACCCATGTCTTGATGTAAACGGCATTGCCAATGTTGCCTTGAGCGCCGCCTTTGACGATAGTAGCTTGGTCGATCTCAACATTGGTGACACTTGAATCTTCGAGGTATTGTCCTAGAGATCCGATGGCGATACCGTTGCCACTCACACAAGTGACATTGCGAACTGAGATCTCATGACTGCGTGGCTTGATGGCGACACAATCGTCGCCACCCTGATAAACGAAATTTGTCAGCCGGACATTACGTGTGTCCATCGTGTCTTTCGAAAAGTCAGCGATGTCGTTTTCCAGACGCAATGCCCCACTTACTAAAGCCATCCGTATTTTGAACCCAGTTCTTTCCAGCGGGTGCTTCTGGGGATGTGGCGTTTACATAAATGTTGTCGAAGACGATGTTGGTAGCGTTCATCATGTTAATGGCCCACAGCTGGGGCTGTATAACGTGGAAGTTGCGAACATCGACATCGCTTACATTCCAGAGCATGAATGGCATTGGCCGGCCCGGACGGGTTGCGCCTACAGTGGCACTTTCGGTCTCGTTTCGCTCGTCCCAGTACCAGACCTGGCCGTTGCCATCGATGCCACCCGTGCCATGGCCATCGATGCGTATGTGATCGCCGGTCAGAACAAATCCGGCAGCATGGTTTTGAAATTCGATGTGATAGTTGTTGTTCCGCCAATATTCGAGATCTTCGGAGAACTACATAATAGGGCAAATTCCATCAGTTGATGTTCAATGTGCTGGCTCGAACTCGGACAAACAAACTTACCACCCACTCTCCTCTCCAATCAATGCTCACGTCATTGACCACTGGGTTAAGTTTGGAGTTGATGTGATACTTCTTGTTTGCTGGGAAAACGATGTCTCCTCCATGGCCACACTTTCCGAATGCCTCGAGTATGGCTGGTACGTCATCGGTCGCGTTGGTTGTACCAGGGTGCACAGTACAACTGGGTCGACCATGGCTGTTGGAGAACGAGACGTGTTGTGCTAATGCCTGGGAAACAAGACCCAGTGAGAGCAGTCTTGTAATAGCGAGTTGAGACATGATGCGGAACAAAGTGCTCGGCGTGATATGGTCCTCTTACTCATCAAGCGTAGTACTTTGGAACGAGAAGAGTTTACTGTTGTTTGATGAATCAAGGCTCTATATCAGACCTGTTGACGGCTACTAACTCGCATTGGCATAGTCAAACCTGCGGGGAAAGTCATGGCGGAATGGTTGGCCGCGTCGTACACCGACCAATGTTAACCTCCCAAAATTCAAATATGCCATGGCCGGTCCGGTAAAGCTGTGGCCGAGATGATGACCTCGAAAGCTTCTAGTCTCGCGCACTCGTGAGGAAACGACACTCATGATCCCCGCTTTGCGGTGTTCTTATTTTGATGCAGATCACGTCAATTTTTCCATGAATCAAACGCGTCAAGCTTGGCAGGCTCGTGGCCGGGAGCTTAGCGAGCTTAATGGCCGCCACCACGTTCTCGTGATTCATGTTAGAAACTGATCAGACCGATATTGTATACTGGAAGCTGATGTGCAGGTCGTCAAAGAGAAAGGGTATCTCTGCTGGGCACAATCTTTACAACTTTTACGCTATATGGTACCTGCATCTCCGCAATAGAAGCGGAGCCAGGGGCGACATCAATATAGCCGGATGACTTCATCCACGGATGGACCTACAAGGTTAGGAGCGGAGTAGTCCAGCTAGAACATGCCTGTCGTGTACCTCCCATTGCCCTCATACCAAGTTGCCGGCCAAATGTCTCGGTGGAATGAGTAGCGAACAGAAGTCTATTCCGACTTCCTAGAAAGACGAGGCGGTAACATATCATTCACTATGGTAGCCATCATGGTCAAGCAGTGACCAGTCGACAATCAAGATGTTTACCATAGCATACCTTTTTGCAGTCACTGCCATTGCCACTGCAGAGAACTGCTGGCGAGACACACAATGCAGCGCCATCACAGAACCAGCTTTCTCAGGACCATGGGATCAGAATATCTTCGCACCAGAGGCTCGTACAACATCGCCTGTGAATGTTTTATCTCTGGATGATGGCTCAATCATCTCAGCCTATCCAGGCAGGAATTCGCTCGCTGGAAACGCCAGTGCCTTAGTGCTCGACTTCGGCGTCGAAGTCGGCGGCATCATCAGCGTGAGCTATAGCACGGCTGGTGGATCAGGATCACTGGGCCTTGCATTCACCGAAGCGAAAGATTACATTGGCCTGCAATCAGACTCTAGCAATGGCAAATTCGCGCTCGGAACTGGCGATTTCGCATGCGGTGATGGTGCACTGTACTCCGACTTTTCCGCCGCAGGCAATCACAGCTACATCATGCCCGACGAGAAGATGCGAGGCGGCTTCCGCTACCTCACACTGTTCTTGTTGACCGAAGCGAATGGTAACGCCACGCTAAGCATCAACGATGTCAGCCTCGAAATATCGTTCCAGCCGACGTGGTCGAATCTTCGCGCATACCAAGGCTACTTCCACTGTAATGACGTAGACTTGAACAAAATCTGGTACTCTGGAGCATACACGATCCAGACCAACGCTGTGCCTGTGAACACTGGCCGCCAAGTGCCGACTCTAAGCTCAGGATGGGCAAACAATGGCTCAATGGCAAACGGGTCCACCACAATCGTCGATGGAGCCAAGAGGGATCGTGCTGTCTGGCCAGGTGACATGGCCATCGCTGTACCATCGGCATTTTACAGTGTCGGGGACATTGAGTTCGTTCGCACGGCGCTGCAGACTATGTTCGATCACCAGAACGCCGATGGGTCATTGCCGGAAGCTGGGCCGCCACTTCTGCAGCAGAACAGCGATACTTATCATATGTGGACGTTGGTTGGAACGTATTACTACCTCCTATACACGAATGACACTACGTTCCTAGATGCAAACTGGGCGAAGTACGAGCGAGCTTTAGAGTACACATACCACAAGGTGCAGCAACCTCTCGGACTGCTCAATGTCACCGGCACTCGCGACTGGGCTCGTGTCACGCAAGGCGGCTACAACACCGAAGCCAACGTGATATTGTACCATACTCTGACGACCGCCGAACAATTGGCTGCATGGCAAGGCCTACCGTCCCTCAGTGAAACTTACAAAACTCGAGCCGAAGAACTAAGTAAAAGCATACACGCCCACCTCTGGGACGAAGACCACGGCAGCTACCGGGACAATGCCACGTCAACCACGCTCCATCCACAAGACGCCAACAGCATGGCCCTGCTCTTCGGCCTCGAGACCGACGACTCGTCAAAGACCGACCGTATCTCATCAAGCCTCACCAAAAACTGGACGCCCATCGGCGCAGAAGCCCCCGAACTCCCCAACAACATCTCTCCCTTCATCTCATCCTTCGAAGTCCAGGGCCACTTCGCAACGGGCCACACAGACCGCGCATTGGATCTAATTCGCCGTTCCTGGGGTTGGTATCTTCACCACCCGAACGGCACCGGCTCGACAGTGATCGAGGGCTACCTGACGAATGGCTCATGGGCGTACAGAAATTATCGCGGTTACGCTTACGATGCTACGTACGTGTCGCACGCACATGGCTGGTCGTCGGGGCCGACGTCCGCACTGACGAACTACGTCGTCGGGCTGCAGGTCACTGGGCGCTTGGGAAGTAGCTGGGAACTTGCGCCGCAATTCGGAGATCTGACGAATGCTGAGGGTGGTTTCAGCACGAAGTTGGGATTGTTCTCAGCGAAGTGGAAGATTGAAGACGAGGGCGAGCGATATGCGCTGAGCTGGGAAGTGCCGGAAGGGACACAAGGTAAGGTGACGGTGCCGGCGTTGCCTACTGGTGGGCAAGGCAAAGTGACACTGGGGGGACTCGAAAAAGGCATTGTCGTGGAGGATAAGACATTGTCGATCACGGTTGGAGGAGGGAAAGGCCAGATTTCCGTGACTAGATGCTGAAATACGATCGAATCAAGATTCACGTATCAATGCCAGCCACCTGTAACACTTCACGATGCGTTCCTAAGAAGACTTTCTGGCAACCATTAACCTCCCAATACCTCGAGAACTTCGCTTAGAAGATACGAAATCTGACAAAGTGCTCAAGGTACACCTCAACCCGTCCCGACTCCCCAACTATCAACCCCCAAACCATCAAACCCACCTAATCAACCTCTAACCCCCTCTCCTCAAGCCCACCACCACTCTCCACTACCATCGGGTCAAGAAAAAAATGTAATCTCAGCCTTAACAAAAGGATCAAGTCCGAACTCTCCCGTCAATCACCAACAAAGCCTAATCCATACGACAGAAATACAAACCCTGCCACCGCAAACATACGCAAGAAAGTAGCCATGCGATCTGAGTGGACTAAGAGCGAGATACAGGCAGGCGAGCGTTATGTTTCAGGCTTGTGACGACGCATGTCAAGAAGGGCTTCCCACTGTGCTTGCGGCCGGGTCCGGGCGAGGAGAACGTGCAGACGCAGTTCGTTGCTGTTTGGATGTTGGAAGGAATGGGGATCTGCTCCTTCTTTTGTTGGTGGGATTATGCGGTAGGGAACAGCGAGGAGGTGGTGACGGGGCGCAAGTCAGGCCACTGATTAGGTCCACAACCATTCTCACGACCCACCGACATTAAAGCCGCTCGAACCTCACAGTCACGACATTCCCACGCGCAAGGATTCAGTGATAGCAGAATGCGTTGCACAAGCTACCAGTCACACTTTGAAGAACAATGACAAGCAGGAAAAGGTAGAGGCGGAATTTCCCCGAAAGAAACGCTCACATCAACCAAACACCCCTGAACTGTTTCCTTTTCATGTACAGTCGTCATAAAAACCCCTCAACGCGCTTTCGAACTCCTAGGAAGTGACTCGCCTGCGGAGTTTGACTCCCTGGTACTCAGCGCTGGAGCCTCCCCGAATAGCAACGAAGTAAAATTCCAAAAAGAAAAAGAAAAAGAAATAAGTGACGCCCTGTCTCGCTTGTCCCCGGACATAGCTGCCTATTGAGCAGAATGAACTAATTTCTTGGACTCCCACAAAACTCCGCTTTTCGCCTTTCACAAATGAAAAATATGGTTGTGGTATCGCTAATGGTGCTGTGTGTTGCAAAGTTTCGTGCCGAGGCTGGTGCGGTTATGTTTTGGCGGCGAAATGATCAAGTCCTACTTTCGCTCCGTCCGCGGCCTGCGCCTGTTGCGGCTTCGTAGGTGGGTATAGGAGGGTTGGCATCGTGGTTTACAAGAAGATGTGTCCGGTCGTCGCTGTTATGCTCGCTTGCGCGCGGTGTTGTGTCATCTTCATCGTAATCCTGATCATCCGGGCTTTCGTAATCTGGCGGCGGGTTCTCTTCGTCGTCTAGCGGAGCGTCTGATTCTACGTCGATTTCCGAATGGTCGGGGTCCTCGTCGCCAATATGCATCACTTCACTGGTTCCCTCGCCCGCATCGTCTTCGATCAGATTTTCTTGCGATTCGTAGATGTTGAAGCGCGAAAGTGAGATGTCGGTTGGGCTTCTCTGGGGTCCTGGTGAGCGCGCTGGCGGTCCGCGGCTAAGCCTTATCTGTGCGCTTGAGCTTCGGCCATGGCCGGGGACGTAGCCTTGTCCTTCACGAACGCCTTCCCGGCCACCTTCCAGCAAAATGCTCCCCTGTTCGCTACCGTATGGTGGTGGTGGAGCAAGAGAGCCTGTTTGCGGTGCAAGACCCCACTTCTTCACGTTTGCCTCAATGAACACAAATCCCATTTGACCAAAATTGATGTGCACATTGGCCGGCCCATTAGCGCCGACTGTAGGGAAGAAGTTCTGACTCTTGAGGCCGTGCGCGACGTCCTCAAGCCTCTTGCCGTTGCGTGTGAAGAAAACAGTTCCTGTCCTTGGGCGATAACCAACTCCAACCACATCGCCCTGTACGAATGGTGGCGCGTAATTTGTACCGTTGAAAGGCTGGTTATATCTCCGTTGGCCAGTAGAAGTGTATGCAATAGAGTATTTGTGGAATCCAGGTAGCCTGAACAGCGGATATGGTTTAGTCGTGAGTCCAATGCTGAGTAACGTGGATTCCGGCTTGTCGTAAAGTTTTGCTTCCCAGTAGTATACTTCGTTTTGCTTCGGGATAGGTAGGTTGCTCTGAACGCTGCATTCGGAATCAAAAAACTCAATCTCAGTTCTGGCTTCGACGAAACAATTAGCAATCTCCAGCTCAGGCTCAAACTCCCAGGCTGAAACGCCTTTCTCTTGGATGGCCAAGAATTGCGATAGAGAAATATCGGTCTGCAGCGACTCGGGCGGGTTCGCCTGCACGAAAGCTAGAAAAGGTGTCAATGATAGTCTTCACATCAGGATATCGCGCCAAACTCACCTTTCGCTCTTAGGTATTCCGCCTTTTGCATGTCGTCCATCTCGGCCATTGCTTCCTCTTCTTCGCGCAAGAAAGCCTGTTCATCATCGTATTCTCCCGGCCGGCTCATGCGATCGAGCAAGATGCGCCCTCGTCCAGTGTAGCGGAAGAAGTAGACGATCGCGATGATGATGCCGACCAGTGCCGCCGAGCCAAAGGCCGAGAGCATTCCGATGAGGATGCCCTTTCCAGTGGAGTTCAGGCCATGCGACTCGAGATTCGGCATCCTCGGCGCTGGCGGCTGCCATGATAGGCGCCCATTATTTATGTCGTAGAAGCTCCGGCCGGGCAACTTGCCAGAGACGGTATGCGAGGGAATGTAAGAGGTTGCCAGCGAGGTGGGGACATCCTGGAGCGGCACTTGCGCCATGTGCGGTGGGTGTTGTGGAGAGCGATCGCTGGACGGCGATGCAATACGGGCGCTGCGCCCAAATGATGGTAATGCTGTCTGTATTCGCCGGTCGAGGCGTACGAGTCGGCGTATGCAGGCGCGGTGGTGGTGGTGATGGTGGTGGTGGTGGTTGGCACGGGCGCCGTTAGGATTATGACGTTGGGCTACTCGGAGCGGCTGGGACGGTAGCAGCAGATAAGGCGGCGCGGTGGCGATTGGCGGCGTGGCGAGTGGGCGGTGGTTGCTGGGGGGAGGAGAGGAGGGGTGATGGTGGTGGTGGTCGTGTGTTGTGTCTCACACGGGAGAGGAGTGTAGTAGCAGCAAGGCACAGTAGTAGGAGAGTGTGGCGGTATGGGCTCGAAAGGATAGGGCGGAAGTGAGGGCCTTGGGTTTCAACTGGGCGCTTCACAAGGCTTGTGGTTATAGGCCGGCCGTGTCCCCTCTCGCGCCCCGAGGCGTGCTGGCCTGGCCCTCCTCTCCGCATAACTCACAGTATCCACTATCCACCATCGACAAGGCGCATTCTCAAATCGCTCACTGTCCCAAAGCAGCAGGTGATCAACAGCAACAACCTAGCTAGACCTTATCTTCCGAACACTACTCCTGTGCCACAGCCATCACTCTGTGAGTCTCCAAAGCGAAACACCACGTGCCCGCTGCATCGTCTAGTCACTGCGTGCGTGCATCCGTAGTCCATGGAGACGGGAAACCTGCTGCCTGCAAGACAGTCCGAGCCTGGGCATCCCGGTCTCGATCTACTCGTGCATCGGCAGCTCCATGGCTTCATTTACTTTTTTTGTCCGATGCTTATGAAAACAAGTACATGTTTGGATGCTTGACAGCAAGTGCTGCGTTGCCTTCTACACTGATCCCGGCAAAAAAAGCTTGTCTCTGGCTCATGGTCAACCATGTATTAATCGTCGGCGTCGACAGCGGTGTGACCATGATTATTATTGTTAGCGAGCTGAATGCCAACGACCAATGACTACTAGGCCCAGATCAACAAATGCAGGTTTCTACTTCGGCTAGTCCTACCGTTGAAAGCACCCCTGGAGCTTCTTCCTCATTCCCGTCTCCGGTATGCTAGTGCTGCAAGAATAGGTAGTGAAACACTTATGCTGCCCGCTGGGACTCCTCTCAGTGCCATTTGGTCCGACCGTCTCGGACCTAGTGCGCTGCTATCGCGGGCTGCCAACCCCAATACAAGCCCTACTTGGCTCTGATTAAAACACCGAACAAACACTCTCAGGATAGCGACTGAAAAGCAATCCGCCAATGGAGAAGGGTAATGCGCTCTTCGTGCCCATGATGTAGCTCTCTATATGTTACAAAAGTACAACTACAGTACAGTCCAACCAACCCTCCCGGCCCGCTAATGCACATGTTTTGTTGCCCACGATCCCTCTGTCACCACCTCACGCTCTTCACTTCTCGGTATCAGCGTCGACACCGCTGTGCCACGCCTTGGGAACCACAGACTCGCTCTCGCTGACCTCCGCGTTATCCCTCTTGACCTGCTCCGCAGCTTGCGATGCCCTCTCGGTCTTAGCAGCAACAACCTCCTGCGAGTCCTGTCCATAAGGCTTCGACACCTTCTCGCCACCCTCGTACGGCGCAGCAACCGCCTGACCCTCTTGCGCGCCCTCCAGCGGCGCCTCCTCGTCGTCCTCCAACTCCGAACCGTAGATCTCCGGGTGCTCGCGGAAGCAGTCCTGCATGCCCTTGAACTTGTCAATGCAGTCGATGCCCTTGGGCTCGTCCTTGGAGAAGACAAAGCAACTGAACGCCTCGCGGAATTGCTCGCCGCAAGGCCCGTGGGCCATGCCGCCCAGGCACGGGCAGTC
Organism: Cladosporium sp. BSL10; assembly: GCA_001553865.1. Lineage (NCBI taxonomy): Eukaryota > Fungi > Ascomycota > Dothideomycetes > Cladosporiales > Cladosporiaceae > Cladosporium > Cladosporium sp. BSL10. The sequence continues at coordinate 38,858 of LJJI01000174.1, forward strand.
CCAGTTGATCTCGCCCGTCTCTTCGTTGAAAGCGCCCTGCTGCCCGGCTTCTTGCTCTAGCTGCTCGGGGCTGCCATCACTGGGAGCGGAGGGTTCGAGCTCGGCGGCGGGTGCGGATTGTGCTGATGCGGATGCTTGTGCTTGTGAGCGGGCTTGTGTGCGGCGCTGGTCGGCGATCGAGTCGAGGGTCGGGTAGGTTTCGGCGGTCTCTCGTGAGGTCTCTGGGGGGGAGTGGATGGCGTCTGCGATGTTGCGGATTTGTCAGCTGCGGTTCTTCGCTTGCTCGGTGCCTCATTTCCAAGGGCGCAATTGGGATGCGGGAGACGTACAGATGGGCTCCTCGGCGAAGACGCTGGAAGTGTTGTAGTAGTAGATCAGACCACCAGCGAGCGTCCATCGCGCCGCCGAGTTCTTCCAGCTCCTAGAAGTCTTGTGTGGTGGCGCGGTGGTGAGGAAGCGCTTTGCGGCGGGCGCATTGTGCGGGAGGGCGCGCGACACGCGCGGCAGTGCTGATCTGAACATTTTTTGGGGTTGTTGACGAAAAGAAACGCTAGAAATCGACTTGATGCTGGAGGCAAGGGAAATGTTGAGCTGCTTTGGAGGAAGGCGCGGGATTGGGAAGTGAAAGTCCATCGGGATTCTTCTGGAGGGTTAGGGTAGGATTTATCATCATGATGTGCCGATCAACGTCACGCATTCGATATCATTGAACGCCACGACGAATACCATCGAACAGATCGAGTGTAAAGCATTTTTGACAAGTATCGACATGACAGACAACAAAAGTAACACAACAACCTTACGACCAACGCAATATCTGACAGCACCAAAACAAAAAGAGAACGGCCATGTAGAAGTTACATCACGAGACGACATCGCCCTAATAATTCTCAACTCTCCCATAGAAGATTTCGAATACTTTCACCGCCTATACACCCACGCATCTTACACACTATGCGCCGATGGCGGCGCAGACCGTCTTCACAACCTAATGACAACCACCCACCCGGACCTCCCATCCGACGCAGCACTCCGTAAGGCGCCCCCGAACGCCATCCACGGCGATTTAGACTCCCTCTCCGACACCACTCGCAACACATACGCGCGACTAGGCGTCGAGATCTCCCAGGACCCCGACCAATACAGCACCGACTTCGGCAAAGGCATCAAAAAAGTCCTGTCCGCCAAACCCAACGTCCGCGACCTCCTCGTCCTCGGCAGCGTCGGCGGGCGCGTGGACCAAGGCATCGGGTTGCTGCATGAGCTGTACCGCGAGCAGAAGTTCAGGCATCCGGACGTGCGGTTCTGGCTGTTTTCCGAGGCGAGCGTAAGCGTTGTGCTGGGGGCGGGCAGGACGGTGTTGCATTTGCCTGTAGGCGAAGGGTTGATTACGATGAATGTGGGGATCTTGCCGGTGTATGGGAAGGCGGTTATTAGCACGAAAGGTTTGGAGTGGGATGTTGAGGGGTGGGAGACGGAGATGGGTGGGCAGGTGAGCTCGAGTAATCATGTTGTGCAGGATTGGGTTGAGATTACGAGTGATAGGGAAGTGCTGTTTACTGTGGAGAGGGTGGTGGGGAGGTGAAAGGTGATGTGTGGTCAATTTGGGCATGAGAGAACGGAAGTGGTTCGAGCTGAAAAGACTTCGTCCAGAAGTTGGCTGATGTCTGTTGACCGGCGTGCAGGCATGTGGGCAAGTGGACGCCTATCAGACGCAGCGACATCTGGATCATCATGCGACAGCACCACCAACGCGTCGAGCCTCGATGAGATACTCACATCGCTGCGTGATGGTGAAAAGGCTTGAGAGCCCTAGATCCAAGCCCTGTGGAACGGCGCATGGTTGTATGTGATACACAAGATCGGGATGTGGACAATGAGAGAATGAGAGGAGCCGAGTGAACACAGGGCGATGCGATGCGATGCGAGAGTGAGGAGTAGAATCCATTCTCGTGATGATCAAATCTATGCATCTTATGTAAGCGCTTGCCATCGGCGCACTCAAGTACCTAGAGTCCTGCATCGAACACAACACACCGCTGCGACGGCGATTTATCACTACAAAATGCAATTGTTTCGGGCATCGGTTTGGGTTCCTGCATTACGCTGCCGTGCCACAGAGGCCTCGCCTTGTGACGACGTGCCGAAGTTCGCTCATGCCCTCTGCCGCCCGTGGCATCTGCATGGATCTCGCGCACTGCCTTGCCGGTGTGCCTCGAGTAAGTCGTGCGGTCAGTATGCTTTCGTGCTGGCCACCGCATGCCCTGTGGAGGCATGAGACGAGGTCACACAAAGAAAGGTGACGAATGCGGGCTTGCGGGCAGGCTCGACTGACATATTACACAGGGAGGTGTGGCTCATCTCGTCGTCACTGTAGCTGAGTATACATACTTATTACTGATGGACGAGCAGCACAGAAATAGGAGCAGTTGTATATACTGCTGAAGTGCTGCAGTGCTCTCTTCTCCCTCCCTCTTGCTGCCAAGAAAAGCAGCCCCGCGTACTGCAGCTCGCTGCTGATGCGCCGACTCTTGTAAAAACACATTTCCAGCCTGCCTCTGCAGACCCTTGAAGTCTGCTGCTCAGGCGCTTGTCTCTGACTACCTACGCTGCTGAACTCCGCCGCCCACTGAACGGTGCTGCCACTCCCGTTTTATCGCCTCCGAACTCACATCCTGATATCGGGAAAAAACACTGCGCCATCCACTGTGCGCATTCGTCCTGTCTCCCCTGTACGCATTTGCCTCCCACACCTCTCCTCTCCGCCTCCCCGCAGCTGCACTCTGCGCAGTCTAGTCTGCCAGAGACCGCCCCCACCAAAATCTTGTCTTGTTTGACATCTGCTTGCAAGGCCACCTGCAAAAGTCACTTGACACGCCACGACTGCACTCACGGCCTGTCGCACACACACAAACACGCGCTGACGAGACAAGCCTGTTCAGACGTCGTGGACAATCCACTTTTGTACATCTCTCCGCCAACTCAACACCCCTCCCACCCAGAATCGGGCCTCTCTAATATTCCACCTCCTGCAACATGGCCTGGACTCCGCAGCAAGACCAGCTCGGCCAGCTGGCGCAATGTCTGCGCGACTCGCTGAGCGGCCACGACATGAAGGCTCAGCGCAATGCGGATGAGATGCTCAAGCAAGCAAAGACTTCGCCTGACATCAACAACTACCTTGTGTGGATCGCAACAAACGAGTCTGCCAACACCGGCATGTCAGAAGAAAACTATTTTTCCGCGCGCTGTGCCGCCGTCATCCTGCTCAAGAACCACGTCAAAGCTTCCTACAAGTCAATACCGGACGCCAGCAAAGAGTACATCAAGAACACGATACTTTTTGGCCTGCGAGACCGCAGATCGCAGATCCGGAATTACTCCGGATCCGTGATCACAGAGGTCGTACGCGCCGGCGGTATCCTGGGGTGGCCGCAGGTGCTGCCGGAGCTGGTTGCGACGGTAGCGAACGAGAATGGACAAGCTACAGCAGAAACGCAGGATGGCGCAATGGGTGCATTGTTCAAGATCTGCGAGGATAACCGCCGTGCACTTGACAAGGAGTACTCAAAGGAGCGTCCGCTAGCCTTCCTTCTGCCCAAGCTTCTTGATTTCGCTGCCAACCCGAACGCAAAGATCCGTTCAAGAGCTCTCGCTGCGATCAATGTTTTCATCAACGAGCCCATTGCACACACCTGCCGCGAAAACATTGATGCAATTCTGGGACGCCTCGTACAACTTACAGGCGACAGTGACGATGACGTCCGACGTTACGTCTGCCGTGCATTCGCACTGTTGGCCGATGGCCTGCCGGACATTCTCCTGCCTCACATGCAGGGCATTGTTGACTACACTCTTTCCCAACAGAGGAACAAGAACAACCCAGAGCTTGCTCTTGATGCTGCAGAGTTCATCTTCGAGTCGAGCAACACATCAAAGCTCCGCGATGCGCTGGGCCAGTTCCTGCCAAACTTGGTGCCTGTTCTGCTTGATAGTATGATTTACAGCGAGGACGACCAAGCACGACTGGAAGGTGACGATGATGATGCCGATGAGGAAGACGAGGCTAAGGATATCAAGCCAGTGTTTGCCGATGCAAAACAAAAAGGATCAACAGCTGCTAGTGGTACTTCGACGCCTCAGACCAACGGACAGGCGAAACTTGCAAATGGCTACGGATACGAAGACGACGAGCTAAGCGAAGGCGAAATCGACGAAGATGAAGATTATGGCGTTGACCCAGAAGATGAGTGGAATCTACGCAAGTGCTCGGCTGCTTCTCTCGACAGCATTGCCACACACTACGGTGCTCCGGTCTTCGAGGTCACTCTCCCCTGGCTCATGGAAAACCTACAACATCAGGAATGGCCTAACCGCGAAGCTGCGGTGCTAGCTCTCGGTGCGATTGGACCCGGATGCATTGATGCCATTCAACAACATTTGCCGAAATTGGTGCCTTACATGATCACGCTCCTCAACGACGAACAGCCTGTTGTGAGACAAATAACATGCTGGGCACTGAGCCGCTTCGCTGGCTGGGCCGCTGCACTTGACGGTGATGGCAAACACCAATTCTTTGAGCCTATGATGGACGGTATCCTGCAGCGCATGCTGGACCAGAACAAAAAGGTGCAAGAGTCAGCTGCGTCAGCGTTTGCCACGCTGGAGGAAGCCGCGAGTGATCAATTGATCCCTTACTGCCCCGTTATTGTGCAGCAATTCGTTCGTTGCTTCGATCGCTACAAGGACAAGAACATGTTCATTTTGTATGATTGTGTACAAACGTTGGCCGAACACGCAGGTCCCGCTCTTGCTCAGCAACAGCTTATTGATCTTCTGATGCCCGCATTGATCGGCCGCTGGACCAAAGTCCAAGACCAGTCGCGAGAGATGTTCCCACTGTTGGAAGCCCTGGCATATGTTGCCACTGCTCTAGGAGAGGGGATCACTCCTTTCGCCAAGCCCTTCTTTGACCGCTGCATTCGCATCATGCACCAGAACCTGGAAGAGGGTCTTATTGCAAGCACAGATCCAATCTGCGAACAGCCCGATAAGGACTTCTTGGTGACAAGTCTGGACCTTCTGAGCGCAATCATCCAGAGCGTCGGCGAGCAGAACATCAACATGCTTGTTACCGGAGCGCAGCCGAACATGTTTGAACTTCTGGCTTACTGCATGAAGGATGTGAACAACGATGTGCGCCAGTCGGCCTACGCTCTGCTCGGTGACTGCGCCATCTACATCTTCTCGCAACTGCAGCAGTATCTTCCTACCATTATGGAGCTTGTTATCCAACAGCTGGATCTCAACTCTGCGAGCTCGGATCCATCAGACCCGGAATCAGGCTTCCGAGTGATCAACAACGCTTGCTGGTCGTGTGGTGAGATTGCGATGCGCGCGCCGCCAGATGTGATTGCGCCCTACGTCGACCGCATTCTTCAGCAGCTTGCTCTCATCCTCATGAACCCCAGCGTTCCGCAGTCTCTGAACGAGAATGCCGCGATCGCTCTTGGTCGTTTGGGCGTGAGCTGCAGTCAACAACTGGCACCTCACCTCAGCTCCTTCGCCTCGCCGTTCTTGAACATTATGCGTAACGTGCCATGGACGGACGAGAAGGGCCACGCGTACAAGGGCTTCGTCACGGTCGTTCTCGCCAATCCGCAGGCGCTAGAGAAGTGCTTGCTCGACTTCTTCATGGAGATGGCGAACGCTCCCGGCGTCGTCCTCACCGGCATGCAGTCGGACAGCCCGCTGCAGGGTTTCGAACAGGTCCTGACCACGTATAAGAACATGATCGGCGACGGGTTCGACAACTTCCTGCACAACATGCCTCCGCCTCAAGAGCAGGCGCTGCGCCAGCTCTACAAATTCTAGATCACGCCACCGGAACACTTCGGGACTCACTTCGAAAACATGTCCAGAGCACCAGTGAACAATACGGGATTTTTGTCAGTCTACCTCATCTATCTGCGGGCGTTTGTCCATCACCGCCGCACATATCAGCGTTCCAGCGTTCCGCGAGAAAGAATAACATGAAAGGGAGGAAGGAAAATGAGAAAGAGGAAGAGATATACGAGCATTTTTGCTTCGACCCATCAATCTAACCAAAAATGATTAATGACGGCAAAAAGGGAGGTAAAGGGAACGAACGAGGAAAAGGAACGCGAGATACCTAGATAGTGATTCATTTTTTTAGCGATTTCTTTTGGACCGGGCTGGGCATATGCACCCAATCCCCAACCCACCCGCGGGGCTTTGGTGAGGGCGAGTCTTGATGATGATGACTATGATGTTGCTCCTCTGCCAGATCCCATCCTTTTTAGCTTTTAGCGTAGCATCTGACCGTACTAGACGGCAGCGAGAAAACGTACGTTTTTGCTTTTTCTGGTTTCTTACTTGTTTTCTGTTGATTCTTATTCTATTGCATTTTGGGCTTTGTCATTGGGTGAATGTACTTCGAGTTCGAGCTTTTCTGCGTAGCGGGCGAGCGGTCTTTTTGCTTACATCTTTTCTCATATGGCTCCTGCGATGGCATCGACGGAATCGAGGGAAAGGAAAGGACGGGTTTCTTTCGACTCATGGCGAGGGAGAGAAGAGGACAGTTTGATTTGCGGACGACAGCATATCGGGTTCGAAAGCTTGTCGATGTTGCTGTCCATTGTGTCTACTGGCCTGGTATGGACGAGAGGAACATCAGCGGCATGGACGGCCTGGTCAGCGTGCCTACACAATATGCCGGAGAATCATACGCTCGAAAATCAACGATGCCAACGCTTGTGATGATTGGCCGGAACTCGGCGTTTCAGGCCCTTTAACAGTTACCCTTACATGTAGCTGTAGATAGTGGTTTGCCTGTTGAGGTGCGCGCTGTGAAAGCGAACGCTGCCGCCGCAAGCGAGGAGAGCCTGTTGTTGATCATCTACTGTGTACATTGCAGGGGTGACTGTGGAGCTAGCCTACTTGCGGGCCATGGTCTCGCCTATCCACCGTATCGTCGAGTCGATAGGTGGATAGGTCATATGTACGAGCTGCGGCTGAGCGATTCGAGCAAAGCGGAGCGGAGGACAAGACCCATGCTCTTCAGCCGTACGGCTGATTTCGTTTCGGCGACTATACACTTATATCAAAGTGACTCCGCTTACTTCGTATGTGCTCGTTATGTGAGCTTTCAGCTTTATCGTGCTTGCAATGGGCGTCAGTATGGGTGAAGGCTTGTTCAATCTGTTTGCACTCGCTCTGGGGACTGTAGGTTGAGCAAAAAGCCATGCTTAGTTAACTACATGCGTGGAGAGCTGACGATCTAATGATTTCAGGCAATCTGTGGCATCGTCTCCTACGCAGCGTACAACATCTACTTCCACCCTCTTCGTAACTACCCAGGTCCGTTCCTCTGGCGAGCCTTCGACGCTCCGAGAACCTTCTCGCAAACCCGCGGTCGCCTCACCTACGACGTCCTCGCCCTCCACAAGAAGTACGGCACGGTCGTGCGCGTCGCGCCAAACGAACTTGCCTTCGCAGAGCCCCAGGCGTGGCAAGACATCTACGGCCTGCAACCAGGCAGAGTGCAGAACCGCAAGGATCCACTCAGCTACCCTGTAAACGACGGAGAGGGTCTAGACCAGCACATTATCTTCGCCGATGATGCGCACCACGCGAGGATCAGGCGCTTGCTGGGACCGGCTTTTACGACTGCGGCGACGAGGGAACTGGCGGGACTGATCGAGCGGTATGCGGACTTGCTGATTGCGCAGCTGGGAAAGGTTGCGGATGGCGAGCAGGTGCAGGACATGTCGCACTGGTTTGAGTGGACGGTATGTTCATGTCGTATCGCCCGGTAATGGGATTTCGAGAATGCTAGGAATGGGCGTTGATGACTCTTCTAGACCTTCGACGCGATGGGCGAATTCGCGTTCGGAGAAAAGTTCCAGTGCCTGGCGAAGAGCGAGTCGCACTTGTTCGTCCGGGCCCTGTTCGACGGCGTAGTTTCGGGTTCGGCCTTGGGGGCGCTCGAACGCTACAAGGTTTGGACGGTCCTGCGATCGATACTCCCAAGGAGCGCTTTCAAGATGATGGACGATCTGAACGACATGGTCACCACTCTGTCGAAGAGGAGACGAGCGCGCGGCCACGTCCCCGGAGAGACGGATATGGCCAACTACCTTCTCCAGAACAAGGGCGACGACGAGTTCACGCAGAAGGAATTTGAGGGCAATGCACTGACGCTCCTGTTTGCTGGAGCCGATACTACCGCCACGACATTAATCTTCGGCTCGTATCTGCTGTGCAGAAATCCGGCGGTGATGAAGCGTGTGCAGGAAGAGGTCCGCAGCAGGTTCCAGAGCAGTGGTGAGATCAACGCTACGAACGCAAACGAGCCGAAGTACATGAATGCTGTGATTGCGGAAATCATGCGCTTGTATCCGTGAGCATAACTCCCGTTGAGAGGTTCTTGGAGGGGCGCCTTTGCTGACATATATCTAACAGACCAGGCCCTACCGCTCTGAACCGTATCATTGTCAACGAGGCGGGCCAGATGGTGGCGGGTCACCATGTGCCACACAATGTGAGTTTGATCACCACCAAGATGCAATTGAGCATCACAAGTTTGCTGACCCGCGTGCAACAGACATCATGCGGCATCCATCAATTAGCCGCCAATCGTATCGAAGCCAACTTTACTCGCCCCGAGGAATACCTCCCCGAGCGATGGCTCCAGGACGCACCGGCCGAGTTCGCACAAGATCGCAGTGACATCTACCAGCCATTCTCTTTCGGCCCGCGTAATTGCATTGGCAAACCGTAAGTAGTCAGATGTCCAGGCCTGATGGACTTGTCAGCTAACGCTTACCTGCAGTATTGCGTACATGGAAATGCGAGTTCTGATGGCGAAGTTTCTGTACAACTTCACGTTCGAGCTGGCGTACCCGAACGACGAATGGGTGTCAACGAAGCTGGCATATGGAGCTTGGGACAACAGTGGACTGAAGCTACGGTTGAAGAAGATCGTCAGCTGAAGGAGAGATTGGTTTCGCTAGCGACCGCTCTGCAAATATTTGTTTCTGGCGGCATTGACAGAAAGAAATCGTGTCCCGGTGTCGTGCCCAAGCGTCTGATGCATCATTCTCCGCCACCTCTCATCGACTGACATGTACCTCTCCGAATCAAATCTCATGCAGCCGAGGCTCGGGGACGGACTCGAGGTCTCGCCTTGTGCTTCACGTCCTCTTCACAACTTGCCAAAACTGATTGGGCGTATGGTCAAACCAGCCCAAGCCCCCGAAGTGGATGAAAGGTCTCCTTCGCCTCAGTCGGATCGAGCGTAACTCGGAAAAAGTGGGATCCGCCATGAGTCCACGCAACTGATTGTCCAAGCGATACGCATCAGCCCACAAGTTCCAGTCGTCCGTGATGGTGAGCTTTCGCAGGTTAGGAGGCAGAACATAGCAGAGAGGTATTGTGTATGTGTTCACACCCTCGCCAGCTGTGTGCATCCCAGTCAAGTCGTCACCAGCATCACTAGTCCTCGTCGGTACCAGGTGGTGGCCTGCCGGCTCAGACAACACGGCTTCGATCGGTATTGCGAGCGATCGGAGACCGCGTAGGTGAGCCAGGTCGATAGGCGAGCCTCGTGGTGTTCGATCCGCGGGGAAGTGCATGCTCTTGAGATGGATCTTGCGGAGCGACTGCCCGTGTTTACAGAGAGTCTGGCCGAGCTGGGACCAGATGTCTATCGTTGATGTCGGGTCTTCATCAAACCCCGGCCACGTGACACTCAGCTTGGCTAAGAGCGGGAACGCCTTGAGAATTGATTCCAGAAGTGTAGGGGTCAGTATCTGACTGGTCAAAGCCAAACACTCGAGGTCGATGTTTGCTCTTGCTCTTGGGATGATGCAAATGCCTGTTCCAATACCTTCGGCACGCTGATGGACTTTAGCCGTGGCAATCTGGCGAGAAGCAAGAACCAGTCGTCAGAGTGCAGATCCAGCTCGTCACGATAATATGCATCCGCATCGATTTCGAATCTGCACAAGTTTGTCAGAGGAGTATGAGGACCCCTTGGCCATCTCGGGGCGTGCGCAATGCAGTCCCGTAGGAAATCCGGTGGCAACACAAGTTGTGCAAAACATCCGCTTGACAGAACGAGGACCTGTAGATTTGGACACATCTCGACTTGGAGCCTGGCAATTGGCATGCTGTTCAGGACCGGAAAGCGATCCAGGATCATGTTGCGGTCGGCTAGGCTCCAACCGCCATGAAATCGAAGTCGAACGTCGTCAGGCTGAGCGGGACTCTGGTCCGATCTCACTGATACCCTCCCAGCAGGAGAGGACCTCTCAATACTGACATGAGACGCTTTGAAGTTTGCATAGAGCTCATGAACTTCTCCTGCAATTCTGTCCTGCCGGTCACCTGAAGAATACCGTAGAACAGCTACGAGCCGACCAGAGGTGACGGTGCTGTACAGCACAGGCTCTGCTACTCGTGACAGCTCTTTAGATAGCTGCATACATGAGACCAGCGACCTCCGGAGAAGAGCGTTCTCGCGTCGAAAGCTGTATTCGGGACCCAAAGTGAGATCGAGGTACCAGATGATACGCTGGAGCAGCTCTGTTGGCAACTGCTCATTCGACATGATTGCATAGACGTACGTTGAGTCAGTGGGAAAGACGTCTGGCTCGGTAAGCTATGTGGAAAGCGAAGGATTGAATAGACTTTGTATCAGAAGAATGTGTGCTTGGACAAGGTATACCTGCAGTGTGTATGTTATGCTTTGAGTCGCAAGACATCTTCTCTATGCCGCTACACACAGTAGTGGCTGACCTAATTTTCGCAGGTGCATCTCCAAGGCACAAAGTGCTTTCTGTTGATGTCGGCACGTGGCTTGAGGGCAGTCGTGATGGATAGAAGGAAGGCAGCGGCAAGATTTTCATGCAAGGTGGAGTTGTGGCAAACTCCTTCATGATTTGGTGCAATGCACGCGACTTCTATACATCTGTATCTTGTTCAGAGTTTATCTTGCCAGCCTTAAATGTATCTGCTTTTGAGAAGAGACAAGTCGGTGCTGATGATGATGACGTGCACGCTCGGTCACTCATCTTCACGTGCAGCCTCCAAGCAGCATCACATGTAACTGCGCATACTTATCAACACATTATATTTTGAAAAGGGGTCGCCCAATTCTTGCAAGCGTTACAAACCCATTCTAGTAGAGCTCGACAATGCCAGCGAAACTCACACCTTTGAAAGACCTGCGGGTACTGAGACATCAAATTCCAGCTCATGGTTTAACGCCAAACACATCAATACAGAACAAGCCGCTCTTGATCTACAAGTCTGTATTCACTTCAACCGTGACTGCGGGTGAGATTGGGACACACCTTAGCTCCGTGGGCGTTGTATCGCCACAGTGGCGGTATTCAATGTACACCACAAGTCACTTTCATGTAAGTGCCCTTCGCCTATGATCAATAAGCCCTAAGCTGACCATTGCTACGTGATAGACCACATCACACGAAGTCCTCGGCATTGCAAATGGCAAAGCGCGATTATGTTTTGGGCACGAGGACAATCCAAAGTGCGTCGAGGAGACCGTCGCACGCGGCGATGTGGTTGTTATTCCAGCTGGGGTTGCCCATCGATTGGTGGAGGATCTGGAAAGAGAGTTCCAGATGGTAGGATGTTATCCTAAGGGCTGCAGTTGGGACATGATGTTCGGAAAGGAAGGCGAAGAAGAGAAGATCAAAGGGATTGAGACCTTGGGTTGGTTTGAGAGAGATCCTGTCTATGGGGAAGATGGTCCTGCCGTGAGATGAGATTGCTGCGGTTGAGGCGGCCCTATCTCATCGACGAGACCTTCAAAGCAAACAAACACCGATGCGATCCACGTCTCTCGATAGCTATCTTGCAATGTAGAAAGCAACGAGACCTTAGATCTGCCAACATGGGTGGTTGCCGGAGAGGCATACGTTCTATTGTCAATCCCTGCTAATTCGACCCGTGTCCCATCGCTCACGGGCATATTACTAGCTTTCACAAGCCTTTTGAAGCCAGAAAAGTTTTTAGAGACATGTGATAGGTGATAATTGTGTTTAGCTCGGAAGGAGTGAAAGGTAGAATAGATGTACCTTGTCAACCTTTAAAAGTTAAAAGCGCGGGCCAGTTTGACGTAGTGGCGTGCCTGCCGCCTCCGCTGCCTAACTTGTGAAGGTGAAGGTGCGCCAGCTGCCTCAGCGCTGCTTCACCAACACGCACGACACCAGTCGCATCACCCTACCACACCGCGACTCTCTCAGCAACCTTTCAAATACACCGCCTCCTCTCCTTTACCACGGCCACCTCTCCCCACAAACACCCACAACCTTCTGCGCTCCCTCCATACCCGCCAGTCCATACACATCACCACCGGCGCGCCTACCTGATCATCACTTCTGTAATCACTACTCCAGACCGCGAGAGCCAATACTCTCCTCGCCACCACGACACACGAAACACACACACTCAGCACTCCGACCTCACTCACCATGGCGGACGCTGTGGCCAAAACCGCGCCTCCTCTCCCCACCAGCAAAGATGACATTAATGGCACGTGAGTATTGCCCTCTCTTTTGTCTTCATACCCTGAGAGGTGCGCTTGCGCCGTTCATGCTGTTGCTTCTTACTACACAGAAACGCTGACAAAAAGCGCAGCTGGAACTACCTCGAGTGGGGAGTCGACCGTATCATGGTCAACCTCAGTGCGGGCCTCGACCTCAAGACGTACATGACCCTGTACACCTCCATCCACAACTTCTGTACCGCACAAAAGGCCGTCGGCGTGCAGACGAACCTCAACTCCAGCCAGCGTGGCGCACACCTCCTCGGTGAAGATCTCTACAGGCGGTTGAACGAATACCTTAGGAGGCATTTGACAGGCGTCCACACCGAGATGGTCAAGCACGTCGACGAGGCTCTGCTGACCTTCTACATTAAGGAGTGGAAGCGCTACACAACGGCTGGAACATACAACAATCACCTATTCCGCTACCTCAACCGTCACTGGGTTAAGAGAGAGATGGACGAGGGCAAGAAGGACATCTATGACATCTACACCCTTCATCTCGTTCGATGGAAGGAGGACATGTTTGGCAGCACGCAAAATGCCGTCATGGATGCTGTGCTGCGCCTTGTTGAGAAGCAGCGGAACGGAGAGACCATCGAGCAGTCGAAGATCAAGTCGGTTGTGGACAGCTTCGTCTCCCTCGGAATTGACGATCAGGACAGCACCAAGACTACCCTTGATGTCTACCGCAAGCACTTCGAGGAGCCTTTCCTTGAGGCGACCAAGGTCTACTACGAGAAGGAGTCTGCAGAGTTCTTGGCAGTCAACTCGGTTGTCGACTATATGAAGAAGGCAGAGCGCCGACTGGATGAAGAGAAGGAGCGTGTGCCGTTGTACCTCTTGCAAGAAATCATGGCTCCGCTCATGAGGACTTGTGAGGCAGCTCTCATTGCCAAGCACGCGAATGTCTTGCGCGATGAGTTCCAGGTCCTTCTTGACAACGACCGCGAGGAGGACATGGCTCGCATGTATAAGCTGCTTGCACGCATTCCAGAGGGCCTTGATCCCCTCCGCGCCAAGTTTGAGGCTCATGTGCGCTCTTGTGGTCTGATGGCTGTCGAGAAGGCCGCAGCACAGGGCGATGCCATTGACCCCAAGAGCTACGTTGACGCTTTGCTGGAGGTGAACACTCAATACTCTGCTCTCGTACAGAACGCCTTTGACGGTGAGTCAGAGTTCGTGCGCTCCCTTGACAATGCATGCCGCGAATACGTCAACCGCAACAAGGTCTGCCAGAAGAACTCCGCGAAATCTCCCGAATTGTTGTCCAAGCACGCCGACAACGTGCTCAAGCGCTCGCAAAAGAGCAGCGAGGAGGATGACATGGAGAAGCTGCTCAACCAAGTTATGACCATCTTCAAGTACATCGAGGACAAGGACGTGTTCCAGACGTTCTATTCCAAGATGCTGGCGAAGCGTTTGGTCAACGGCACATCTGCTTCAGGCGACGCCGAGACCAGCATGATCTCGAAATTGAAGGATGCATCTGGCTTCGAGTACACCAACAAGCTTCAGCGCATGTTCCAGGATATGCAGACCTCGAAAGACCTCAACAAGGCTTACGAGGACCACCTCAGCAAGGGTTTCAGCACGGACGATAGCATCGGCACGTCTTTCCAGATTCTTGGCGCCGGTTTCTGGCCTTTGCAACCATCCACCACTACATTCGCGCCTCCCGCTCTTCTCGTCAAGCAGTACGAGCGCTTCACTCACTTCTACTCGGACAAGCACGGCGGCCGTAAGCTCACATGGCTTTGGAACCTTTGCAAGGGTGAGATCCGTGCAAACTACATTAAGAACGCCAAGGTTCCATACACCTTCCAAGTCTCGACTTATCAGATGGCGATTCTCTTGCTGTTCAACGACAACGACACTGTCGCCTACGATGACATTGCTAGTACAACAATGCTTGCAAAGGAGACACTCGACCCCTCCCTAGCTATCATGTTGAAGGCTAGAGTCTTGACCGCCAGCCCTGAGGGCAAAACTGAACCCGGCACTACTTACTCTCTCAACTATGGTTTCAAGAACAAGAAACTCAAGGTTAACCTCAACATCGCCATCAAGTCTGAGCAGAAGCAAGAGGCCGAGGCTACACACAAGACCATCGAGGAGGACAGGAAGATGCTCATGCAGGTAAGCATTTACAACCACCAATCATCAACATCTATCGTGCAATGCTAACATAATTTTTAGTCGGCCATCGTCCGCATCATGAAGTCTCGCAAGACCATGAAGCACGCCCAGCTTGTGTCCGAGACGATCCAACAGATCAAGTCCCGCTTCTCCCCGAAGGTCAGCGACATCAAGAAGTGCATCGACATCCTCCTCGAGAAGGAATACCTGGAGCGCCTGGACGGCGACGAGCTCGGCTACCTCGCTTAGGAAACCCGGTGCGAACGAATTTTCACTTCGCTATGGCTCAATGCGCTGTGAATACGACTTGTTTTGGCGTTTCGGGGGCTGCATAATCCTGGAACATGGGAAACCGAGGCTGCGGCCTCTGATGAATGGGGATGTGTGGGTAGGAATTACTGCTCTTCAAGCATGGCGTTTGTCGGCGTTTGTCTTTTTTCGACCGGTCTTTACCCTTTGGCGGCGGACTGCTGCTGTTATGTGGTAAATGCGGCTGGCTGCGTTAAGGCGAGACTGCTACATAGAACAGCTTTATTACCAAATGTGAAAAATGTTTGATCCATTTCGCTTGATTATGATTCAAGACATGGCTTCTGAAATCATGCTAACATTTTGCTTGCATCTCTTGAATTCTTGAATTGTCCAGACGCCTAAGACACGCCAAACCGTACGCATCGCCGATGGAAGGTACTAGGGCTAGGGTTAGTTTATGAATACCCGATATATCTTCTTCTAAAATATAAAACTCCTATTCTAAATCATATTAGATAGACAATATAAGCTACGACCTCGCCATCAATCTTAAATTTCACTTTGTCCAAACCAACGATACCTCTGCTGCTTGGACGACTTCGGACGAATTCTCCGACGGATTGCTCGTCAGTGACGATTAAAACACCAACCAAAAACGAGAATGGTCCATCGCAGCGAATTCTTAAATGATTCCCGCCTACAAGTCGCCACTGAATTCCATCGCGATGGGCAAGATGCGCAATGGGTGTCCGCAAGCGGGGCACGCTTTTGGGGCGACGAAGATGCGAGCATCGGACTTCAGCCTAGCAATGCGTCGGAACTTGGAGGCGCAGGTTCCGCGATGGCTGTGAGCTGTGATGGGCGCCTGCTTGCTGCGGCTTCGTCTTCGATGATTAGGATCTTTGACGTTGGCACTCGGGAGGTGTTGGATGAGCTGAAGGGTCATCCTAATTGTGTGGGAAAACTTGTGTTTGCGACATGGAAAGGCAAAGGCGAAAGGAGAGGTGTGAGGAGTCGCTACAGACTTCTCTCTGTGTGTGAAGACGACGGTGGGTGCGGGCAGGTTGTGGTTGTCTGGAGCTTGGATTGTGATGGCCGTCAGGTCGCTGCGAAGCCGTTCAAGGCCTTCGAAATCGATGACAATGCCAACGGCGCTATGTCGACAATTAGTACGAATTTGGAACAAAATCATGGGGTGACCAGTGAAGAGCTTGCATCTGTACGCTCAGCACTGCGCGATGCGCTCGATGCAGTGGAGAAAAAGCACCGTCTGGATGCTCTACCGTCAGCCTCTGGTGATTTGCCTCACTCCAATGACACGGACCTTTGCAGATATGACGAGGAAGGCTTGAAAGTGCTGTACCTGAGCAACAACGAGACTACACAACATGGCATGCGCGCTGCCGAGGAACTCCCTCAAATCGTCCTTGCTGGCTTGCAATCGAGTGATGCCGCTGACGCCGAGGGCGATATCGAAAACAACGAAGAGAGGAAGGGACAATATCTACAAACACTCAAAGTCTTAACAGGGCACACCGACATGATACTCAGTGCTGCCTTCTCGCCGGACGGAACGCTTGTCGCATCCGCGTCCTGGGATCAGACCTTTCGTATCTGGTCAGCAGAGACCGGCGAGTGCTTGCACGAGATCGGCCCTACTGGCAATCAAAACTGGGCTGTGGAATTCACTCCTTCGGGCGAACACGTCTTGCTGAGCGGCGGCGGTGGCCGTGACAAGCCCTCGCCGCTGGCGTTGTACAACACCGCGACTGGGGAAGAACTGAGCCGTCTCCGTCACCCTGATCTGGACCCCTGGCTGCGTGACTTCGCCATACACCCGGACGGTAAGTCCGCCGCAGTCATCAATGGCATCTCACTGTTACTCTGGGACCTCACTCGAATCAATACCGACGACGAGCAATCCGCAAGCAACGCCGTCGAGATCCTCAAACTTGCGAATCCAGATCAGGAAGCTGGTGGAAGTCAAGCTCGCATGTTCCGGAGCTTTGCGTCTTTCGTTGGCGTCTCTTGGGTCGATGGCGGAAAGAAACTGCTCGTGCGTGCGAACGACAACACGATCTTCGTTTGGGACCGAATGAGAAATGTCAAGTGGCGGTTGCAGCGGCCGGATGTCGATAAGCTTCCCAGCTTTGACACTGACTTTGCTTATGTGGATGATGGAGATTGTGGCATGGTCGTTGCTTTGGACGGAGATATGAAAGTAAGGTTCTGGAAACTCTGAGTGGCTGGCCAGTGATGGATCCATAATGCTATCGGTGGAGAGAAGCTTAGTCATATCGAATGCTTGGGAGATGTTGGCATGTTTCATGCTCCAGCTACGGTAAAGCTCACAGTCTCGATCTGTGTTGTACAATCCTGTGCAAGTGTACAAGGCGTCCCCGCTTCTAAGCTGTCTCCTCGATTTCAACGAGCTTTGATACTTCCTCGACTTCTGACTTGGGAAAATCTGCGCGTACGTCCAGTATTTGTTGCATACGTATCACCAACACACACTCTTATTGTGGAATTTTTTTCGATTACCCCAAAAGAAAGTCGAAATTTGGGAGGCACGTTGAAAGTGGACCCGGCCAGTACTTTCGCAAAGGGTTGTGAGGCGGACATTGCGTTGGTAGAGGCGGGTTGTACCTACTGGTTCGATGAGTACCTCTCAATGGGACTTATCGTTCGCTCAACTTTTACCTTAACGCCGTTGCTGCACGGGAAATCAAGTTGTAGGAGCGAAAGCGAGATCCTGCTGATGAGCCGGCGCTAATAAGTCTGTACATGTTGCCAAAGGGGGGTTCTGCTAGCTCATTTTCGTATCCCATTGACATCATAAGTTTGTTGTCAGAGTATGCAATGATAATCGATGATGCCTCAAAGCTCATGAACTTGTATATTAGACAGCAACAAACTGGAGCAGTCTCGAACGCATATTCAGACATATGCACAGCTAGCGGCTGCTGGACCCTCACGTAAGCATTTACGGGGTTATAACCGAAGTAAAGCGATAATGCCGATGGATGATTATGATACGATCGAGACTCGTTCCGCGGATTACGTCTTTGAAGAATACTTATCTGATCGAGATGGACGGCATTGACTTGCTGAGCATCCATCAGATATCTTCACACAAGGCCGAAGCTACCAATATGTCTGCTATCAAACAATTGAGTCGTCTTGATATTTCGAAGGTTAGTCGCTCGAAGGTCGTAACCGTTCTTCGAAAAGACAACTGACCCACATGCAATTACAAGGGGACTTATATGGACTTCTACCTCGATGAAAGCAAACCAGAAGGTCATGTTGAGCGCTACTTCTCCCTCACTACTCGAGAAGCCGATGCAGACGAAACTCTTACGGAAGTGCCCAGGCACTGGCACAAGCATCACGACGAGTACATGTCATGCGCAGAAGGTCAGATTGAGCTGTACCTAGAAGGCAGCATTGTCATTGCAAAGCCAGGTGACCCAGTCGTGTTCATCGAGCGGCGTAAAGTGCACGGCTTCAAATTTCCCAAGGGCGAGAAGGCCGTTTTGAAAGAGATGACGCAGCCGACGGGCGAATTCAAGCAGCGCTTCTTCGAAGACATCCTCTCTGCTTGGGGGTTCTGGAATGCGATGAGGGGTTTCGCTGATGGCGATACTTATCCCGCGCTGCCTTGGCCGTTCAGGTGGCTTGACGAAGTGTACATGTTTGTCATTGGGGCTTTGGTAAAGCTTGTGAATCCACGGAAGGGTGAGGCACCCAAGAGTGTGGCGCCGAGGGCTGTCGACGATGGTAAGAAAGAGCTGTAATAGTGTGACTTGGTTGTTGCGTGCTTCTTGATGGATCTCTGCTCATACGTCCTGTTGATATCTTGTACTATTCGAAAGCACATATTCCTGGATTTCGTGGCCAGAAATGTATTCGTATGTTGTTTCCTACCATTCGAAAGAATCTGAGCAAATGTGTAATTGAAGGCATGGAATGCACGAAGACCAAAAGTGAAGAGCACGTGAGATACGCTTCCGGGAGTTGCCGAAGCGCGATCGGACCCTGGCCCCCATTAGTCTTCAGTGAGGTAACCAAGTTGTGAAGGCGGACGCTTGTTTCTGGTGGCTCATTACTGATCTTCTTCACAATACATACCAATACGACACGACCACAAGCTCGCCCCACCCTATTCTCACTCTTTATCTAGTGAGCAACACGACCATACCGATATTTCCAAAGGCGCATCACCTCTGCGTCTTGCGCGCTCGCTCGCGTGCCACCAAGTCACATCACAAGATCGATTCCCATTAGTGCCCAGCACTCACAACCCCCAACATGTTGAAAATATGGAGCATGAAGCAGCAGCAACAGAAGAATGAGGCGGCGTCAGGGCAGGCTAAGAAGAAGAAGGTGACTGCGGCGCAACTGCGCGTCCAGAAAGGTGAGTCGCATCGCATCTAATTTGGTAAGCAGCGTGAATACAAGGACAACACTGACCAAGCGCTTTGCTCAGATCTTTCTGAACTGTCCCTCCCTGGCACCATGAAGACAACCTTCGAGAACCCTGACGACATCCTCAACTTCACCCTCACGATCACACCCGACGAGGGCCTGTACAAAGGCGGCCAGTTCAACTTCTCCTTCGCCATCAGCCAGAACTTCCCTCACGAGCCGCCGAAAGTCAAGTGCAAAGAGAAGATCTACCACCCAAACATCGACCTCGAGGGCAACGTCTGCCTGAACATCCTGCGCGAAGACTGGAAGCCTGTCCTGAACCTCAACGCCGTCGTCGTTGGCTTGCAGTTCCTCTTCCTCGAGCCCAACGCCAGCGACCCGCTGAACAAGGAAGCCGCCAACGACTTGATGTCCGACCGAGACCGCTTCAGGAGGAACGTCCGCTCGTCTATGAGCGGTGGTCAGGTCAAGGGAGAATCATTCGACAGGGTGCTGCTGAAGTGAAAAGTGCTCGAGTCTTGATAGGCCTTGCTTGGACATATCACAATGCGGCATCTGCGGCAGACGCGTGCCGTGTAGATAAGGGAGAAAATACGATAACCACGCCTCATGCATCATGGCGGACTTTTTGGCAGGGTGGGCGACAAAGCGGTGCATACCGGGAGCGTTTTCTGAGTGAAGCGCAAGCGCGTTTCAGCACAGCGTGCGACTGCGAAGCCTGATTTTCCGGGCATTCGCTGCCCCATTAGATTAGAACTCTTTGCTGTCTCCTTTTCGTACTCTATGACTTCATGAATATAGCATTTTGTTATTCCTCATGAGACCTGAAGCGGCACAATACTGTATACACTTCCTAAAGCCTCACCCAAGCGGAAATCTCCACGTTCATGTCTCGTTTACTTATTTGAGAGACCGACAGCCCACATTTACAGGTCCTTGAAAGGCGTCGTATTGTAAAGATGCTTGTCCGTGGTCTCGAGCACCTCGAGAGTCGACCCAACCATCAAAAGTCCCTCGTTCTTCGGCACGCAAAGCATACCAAAGCACGGCTTCCACTTCGCTGGCCCGCCCTTGTCAACGCGACGGAACTTCATGAGCTCGTCCCAGGGCTGCTTGGGGTGCTTCTCCGCGGTGTCAGGGTTTACGTTCGGCACCTGGCACCTTGCGCAGCGTGCGACGACGTCGAGGTCCAACTTGAACAGCATTTCGCGTTCCGGCAGGGTGGTCGTGATGCGTACGCGCTTCCAGGTGTCTTCCTCCCATGGGTGGTCGTCGCGGCCGCGCACGATGATGTTCGGCCGGAAGCGCTCGACGGTCAGAGGGTCTGCGCCGGGGATTTTGGCCAGGCGCTTGTTGAGGTCGTTGAGAGAGGCTTCGGAGGCGACTTGCAGGCTCATGACGTCTGCGAAGTGGTGTTCCTGCGATTTGCCGTAGAGTTCTGCGCGGCCGTTGACGTTGATGTTGCGGTGCTGAGGGCCTTTGTAGACGAGCGCGACGTCTTGCTCGAAGAACTTGGTGAAGGTGGCGTTGATTTCGTCGCTGTATTCGTAGGCATCGGTATTCTCTTCCCAGATTTCGACTTCACTGAGCGTGGTGTTTGAGGTTAGCCATTCTTTGGTTGGGAAGGCCGGAATGACAACGCGGGCTTCTGTGCCGTGGACGGTGATTTCAAGCTGGGTTTGATTGTCTTGGACGATGATGTTGGTGTCAATGAGGGTCATGGCTGGGTTGGAGCGAATGGTCATGAACTTCCGGTCGGACTTCGAGATGAACATCCAGTTACGGTCAAGTAGGAGTCCGGTCTTGCGCAGACGCGTCTCGTCGACTTCAATGCCACGGCATGACTTGATGGGGTAGACCCTCATAGAGACGATTTGCGTGGGAGGCGGTATGGGTGGCGAACCTGGTTTGTGGACTGCTTCCGAGCCAGCGCCCAGTGCTGCATTGGTATGGTACTCGACCGGATCGCTAGGTGGGGTGATCTGGGCGTAGACGACCAAGGTTACGAATCCCATGATAGTCATGAAGAAGATGATGCCAGACAAGTTGACCAGGTCGTGGAAGTTGTTGGGGTCAAAGTTGCGGACCCATTCCCATGCACTGGCTGGCGTGATGGATCGAACATTCTCCAGAAACTGTTTGAAGGCCTCCATCTTGGGCTGGTTCTGTCTGCTTCACGGATTGTTGACAAAATGTTGCTACCCAGTGGATGGACAGCGAGCTTTTATCTTGGCCTTTTGCCAATGGCCGTGCGGTAGGATCACACTGTATCGAGGCGAAGGTCGCACAAGCAAGTCCGATATAGCCGGAGAGATGTTCTCGTCGTCTAGAAAAGGAGTCACGCGGCGAGTTGGCCTAAAACAGTGTGTTCGAGCGAGCTGGTGTCCGAGAATCTGAGAGTCTGGAGTCAAGTGGGGTTTCGATGTTTAATAAATGCACGGATTGGAGAAACGCGCGCTAGAGCGTTTCCAGGCGTCATCTTGGTAATCTTATTTGGCTGGTGCGGTCAGCGAGTATCTTTCATCATGGGAAAAAATATCAATATAATATGCTCTGCTGCTGTTGTGATAGAAATTTGTTCCATAATCGGGCTACAACATCTGATTGATGACAACTCGTGCTGTTGACGTTTTGATTACAGTTCGGTCAGATCAGCGCTAGTGCACTCAACGTAAGGCGTGATACAATATCTGCATCTCCATGTCTGTTATGCGAACAGCTAGAGTCACTCCCACAACAAACCTAGCCAGAAATAGTGCATAATACCGAAATGGCCGCTGCAGACGCTACCACTCCCAAGGTCTTCCTGATTAGGCATGGACAGACCGAATGGTCACAGAATGGAAGATATACAGGCACAACCGACATCCCACTGACCAGCCATGGTGAAGACCAGGTTAAGGCTACTGCTCAGCTTGTATATGGCAAGGGCAGACTGATCGATCCGGCAAAGATTATCAATGTCTTTTTGTCACCGAGGACAAGAGCCATCAAGACTTACCAGCTGCTTTCGGGGCAGACGGAAGGCTATGAGGTGACGGAGCATCTGGCAGAGTGGAACTATGGGCAAGCCATCTCCTGCTCGCCTGCCTGAAACGTATAGTATAGCTGACTTGTACTTGTAGTGACTACGAAGGTCGCGTCACCAAAGACATCAGAGCCCTGCGCAAAGAGCGTGGTCTTGACAAGGACCAAGAATGGGACATTTGGAGAGACGGGTGTGAGGGCGGAGAGTAAGATGGGCTCCGCGGCTACAAGCGCTTCTCGATCTATGCTAACCTCCTACCAGATCTCCTGCAGAACTGTCTACGCGTCTCGACAAATTGATTGAGCAGATCCGCGAAATACAGGCGCCGCACATGTACGACAGCGAACCCAAAGACATCATCTTGGTTGCACACGGCCACACTACCAGAGCGTTCGCCAAACGATGGCTGGGATATGATCTCTCCTTCCCGCTCAGTTTGATGATGGAGCCGGGTGGTGTTGGCATCTTGAGCTACCAGCACAACAATGTGAAGGAGCCAGCTCTGCTGCTGGGTATCAGCTACCCGCTCCAAGGGCAGTAGATATGATATATACTGCAAACGGTAGAAATCATATCGCAGAGTGCGCCTCAAGTACCACTACCTGAAGAGTCTGGCCTTAAGTGATGACTACGCTACGCTAGTCTGCTGCCAGCGAGCACGCGGCGAAATAATATGTGTGACATCTAGCACAATTCTTCTCATTGGCTCATATCAGGGCGAATGTAGAGCTGTCGAGTTCATTGCTCGTCCAGCACCGCAAGCAAGCCTGATACAGAGGTCACCTCGAACCCTTTTTGCTTCATACCAGGTAGAGCTTTCCTCAGCATGGGTACGGTCCAAGATCGTCGATCGTGGCAAATGATGACTGCGCCTGGCCGGAGCGAGCTGAGAATGTGCCAGGCATTTATTCTCCATCGTGAGATAAATGGATCATGTGGGTAGATGCTCCCCAGGATCGTTTGATAGCCTGCTTTCTCGGCGATTGCAAGGATTCTTTGGCTGAAGACTCCCGATCCAGGGCGAAAGTAGTGACTTGAGCGCACACGACCGCCTTGCTCGTACGCATGGTTAATGAGTGCATCAACTTGGTCGATTTCTTGTGATAGCACCTTGGACGAAAGCGAGACGCTTGGCTCATCGTGCATGGCGTGATTCCCGAGTTCATGTCCGGCCCGGACAATGTCGGCTAGGACTCCTTCGTTACCGGGAACCTGGTTCCCGATCACAAAGAATGTGGCTGTTGCATCGTTCTCCTTTAAGATGTCCAGGATCTCGAGAGTATAGGGTGACGGCGCGTCGTCAATAGTCAAAGCTACTATTTTCCGGCTCGCCTGGATCTGGAAGAGCACAGATGGACTGCGTGACTGAATATATGAGATGACCGACTTAGGAGGCTTGTATATTATGTATGCTGGCAGCAGCACGAGAAGCAAGACTGTCAAGGCCAGAAGCTGGAGAGCCATGCGGATCTTGCGAGCTCTTCGCCGAGACCAGCGACCGGGAAGGCGGAAGAAGGGGTTGATGAGGGGCATGAGGTGGGATTCACCTTGCAACGTCAGCCATGTTTTTCCGATAATATATGACAGCAGTACATTCTGTAAGGTGCTGCGTGTATTTTGTTACTTCTCCTGGACTGGACACGTGAGGCCAAACACGTGAGCAGGGAACGTGCGGCCCGCGATAAGATAAGAAACAAAGTCCAAATGCGAGATGCATTGACACCCCTTGCTTCCTCCTTGCCATTAACCGGAGATTTGACTGGTCAATCGACAGATATTACAGCTTCTGAAAGCGAGTAGAGATTACATGGGCTGCCATGAAAAATCATGATTCATTCTGGAGAACGATGAACGTCCAGATCCACACGATACTGCACAGCGCGAACCCATCAAGATCGCAGATGCGTCGTGTCTCCGGGATTTGATTGACTTCCATTCTGTCATCATACACTGTCTGTGGACATCTTTCTTCAGGTTATTAGCTGTTTCATCGAGTGACCGGCTTTCCACCATTTGGTACACTGTGGGCGAGACCAGAACTCTTCTCGAAGACTATCACGTTGTCCAGGTAACAATTACTGCAGGATATTTCGGTCGCCTGACTCCCGTCGGCATGCCGCATGCCATTCAAGAACCCGTGCCGTGTGCATTCTTCGCCCCAGCGAAGGCATATTCGGACCATGACCGACTCTCGGCTGTCCTCGCCGTAGCAACGCCAACTGTTTAGATGTCGGCTTGCTCTGGCAAGTATTAGGGCCGAAAGAGGCCTGCAAACACATGTTTGCAAAAAAGCTACGGCTTTCTGTTCCCTCAAGTGTACACATTTTCTTTTTCTTGTGAATTATACGCAGTTATACTGCCTTCAGTCGAACGACAAAATGAAGAACCAAAAACTACGGCTCACATTTTTGGCATTCGCCGACTTACTATCAACACTTCCCAGGCCGGTCCGGTCGCAATCCGCTTGTCTATCTCTGAGCCCACCTATCCAACAGATCGTTTACGAACAGGCCGTGTCAATCAACACCGATGTGTTATACAATACGACTTTCTACCCTTTACCTGAGGCCGCCATCACTGTTACGAATGCGCCTACCAGCTACAGTGGCGTGACAACACTCCAGTGGACATCTCCCATCTTGGAAGACGATATCGGCTTATCGAATCGTGTCACTCACTCAAGTGCACCGGTGCCTAGACCGACCCAGATTGAAGATACCTTCGTTCTTGTCGCAATGAAAGCCAGACAAGTGGAAAAACGCCAGTCCGGGAGCTATTTCGTCAGCAGCGAGGGCACCATTACGAATGACTGCACGACCGCACCCATATACACAGCGAGAAACGGCGTGTTAACAGCCACCGTGAACGGTGTTGTGTATACATATTCCACCTCGGCGGGCGTGGGCTATGCGCCGTTTGTACCGAGCACCGTACCAGGATCGATCACGACTGCTTTTACAATTGGCGCAAACGCCGTCTTGCAGTGGCAGAACGAAGCTTTCTACAACGGTCAAGCCAACTTCTGTGCGGTACAGAATGGGACTATATATGCGGTCTTTGCTCAGGACGCTCAGCCTCAAGGGTATCGCTTGCCTCGAATACGATCTCTGTCAACGATGGACGATGTTTAAGGGTATGATTTGCTGATGATATCTACAGCTGCTTTTTTATCTCACTATCGCTCTTCGATGTATCCTCTTGCCAGGCAATCTCACTGGCCACAATTACTGGACCTCCAGGGCCGCCGGGCCCAATTGGAAGCACTGGGCCACAAGGAATCCAGGGCGTACAAGGACCGGTTGGAGCCACGGTAACACACATGGTTTCGAACGAGAATCTTGCTTCACAGATCTAACGACGACAACAGGGAAGTCAAGGGCCTCCAGGCGCAACAGGGAGCACTGGGCCGCAAGGTATTCAAGGTGTGCAAGGTGAACAAGGCATTCAGGGTGTGCAAGGCATACAAGGAGCCACGGTAAAGTACCCACCCTGTGGTGTCAACAGATCAACTAGCTGATATATATTCTCAGGGCAGCCAAGGACCGCCTGGGGCCACCGTAAGCTTCTCTCTGCATCTATGAAAAGCACGCATCTGACGCTAGACTGCAGGGTGCTACAGGCGCCACGGGCATCCAAGGTATACAAGGCATACAAGGGTTGCCAGGAGCTACGGTGAGGCCCCAGCTGCATGCATGAAGACTGTACTCTAACGCCTGTAAACAGGGACCAACAGGAACTCAAGGTATACAGGGCATTCAAGGCTTGCCTGGTCCTACAGTGAGTCTTGAGCACAATTCTGAGCCCTTAAGGACGAGAGTTGATACCTCAATTAGGGCCCTGAAGGCGCCACTGGAACCATTGGGCCGTCCGGACCGTCAGATAGGTCTCTCCTGGTGGCAGCATCCATATCCTGGGATGAAACTGACAGTTCATGCACGCCCAGCAGGAAGCATCGGTGCAACAGGGGTTCCTGGCGCGACTGGATCGACCGGACCGACTGGACCTACAGATAAGTCCTCTTATGATCAATCGCGATGTCTTAGCTGACTTTTCATCCACGCCCAGTGGGAAGTACTGGCCCAACAGGACCGACGGGAGTTCCTGGTGCAACTGGATCGACCGGGCCCATTGGTCCCACAGATAAGTTCACCCTGATTATCGATCACAAAGCTCTCAACTGACCTTCAATTTACGCCCCGTAGGCAGTACTGGTCCATCTGGCG
Organism: Cladosporium sp. BSL10; assembly: GCA_001553865.1. Taxonomy (NCBI): domain Eukaryota; kingdom Fungi; phylum Ascomycota; class Dothideomycetes; order Cladosporiales; family Cladosporiaceae; genus Cladosporium; species Cladosporium sp. BSL10. Next base: position 65,526 of record LJJI01000174.1, read on the forward strand.
CCACCGGCGCAACAGGAGCTACCGGAACGATTGGACCAAGTGGACCTTCGGATAAGTTGTACCCGGCCCATATAGTAGCTACTCAACTAATGATCTGTCTACGCCCAGCAGGAATTACAGGGCCAACGGGACCTGTAGGTGCAACTGGGTCCACAGGTCCAAGCGGGCCTTCAGATAAGTCTCTCCAGCCATCTGAAACGTACACATATGTACCAGGCTGACATCGAATCTACGCCCAGCAGGATTTCCTGGTCCGTCGGCGTTGCCAGGCAACATCTTCGGCTACCTGGGATGTTATGCGCAAACTGGCGCTTCGAGTTCGACTTCTGGGAAAGCTTTGAGTAATTTCCAGTCTACGTACACGACGCTCGGGAACAGCAGATGTAGCGAAACCTGTCGACTGGGCAACTTCAATTACTTCGGCACTGTCAATGTCGGAAGTGCGAGCGTGGATTGTTATTGCGGCAATGCCCTCAGGTACGAGTTCAGATATGGCAAACTTCCTTTGGATACGCGAACATGCTAACAGAAATTACAGTATGGTGACCAGGTACGATTGGAGATGCATAACTTGCGACTTCTAGATGTGCTGACGACCCTGCAGTAGCAATTCATTCCTCGGAATGGGCGGAGTCACTGGACCAGCTGGAGACAACAACTGCTATTCCTGTGTCGGCGGTGCCGCTGCAACACCGGGGAGCGTCAGTGGCATTTGTGGTAACTCCTCTGTGACAACGATTGCCATCTATGCTCGAGGGTTCTGAGAACCCGGATTTGTCTGCTAAGATGAGAGCCCGCATTGTGGCAGCTTGACCTGGTGCGTAAACAGTAGGGCAAATAGCTGGTCAGTACTTCGTTGTATAGCTTAGCGCTTAGCACATATTCGTAGAAGGCACTGCTTCAAAAGTTTAATCCTCGTCAGCGAGTCAGAATGGATTGGTGGCGTTTTAATGACTTTAAATAAAGTTACTTCCTGTGAAATGACATATCATTTTGTAGTCAAGGTCGGTTTCCGATGGTCACATACCCGCTCTCGACCTATTACGCAAAAATACTAGCATAACAGCAACCGAGATGCGGATCTACCACTAACAGTCTCCCAGAGCATCCTCCGTTATTCTTGACACTATGCCTGCTAGACTGCCAGACTTTAAAATCGTTTTGTGTACTGCACGCATGGAAGCCAGTCTGATCTCCGGTATGCCCTATTCTAGAATGACAATTATTCTCTTTGACAAATGTTCCGTGAGAATTCAGCATGCGAAGCGTTATCTCGTGACAGTCTGTCGAAACATCTTGGCCAATTGTACTGGGTCTGCATTCTTGTTCTGTTGTTGTTGCAACTCGATAAAGCTGGTTAGAAGAAATCTCCCACTTGGCCTTGAGGTAGCACAGACGATCTCCAGAGACAATGGTCTCGATCAAGAAATATTTTTGAGGTCCGCTACCTTGGCAATGACGGTGTAGTCAGTAACAGATATAGATCTTACATTCAATAACCGCCTTCTGACTCCACTTCGCGTGAGCAAAATTTGTTCTAGAAAACAAAGGACGCTAGGGATGTCCTAGTTCTCTCTTGAGGGCACCGATGCTAGAACACTCATAGCATGCAGCCGTGATTGCAGTACACCAGACAGGCCGTATTCCGAAGCTTTCCCAGCACCCCATGGTTACAAAACGCGTGGTAATGCGGGCTCGCGGGGATGCGTTGCGATGCACGTTCTGCACTCCTAACGAGTTGGCCTCCACTTCGTTTGCAGCGTTGAGTGGAGGAACCGGCTTCCAAGCGTTGCACATCGGATACAAAGTCGGGTACATTTTCGGATACAGAGAGCCAGTCGGAAGCCAGCTCCGCCGTCAAATTTGCGTGCCGTTTCCATAGAGAGTAATGCTTCCGATACTGCTTTCGAACTTCACTACAACCGCATTCTTGCTATTCTTTACAGCTCTGGGCAATAAAGTGTTGCTGAACGATATGCCGTCGATCCGGTGACGCACTTGGCCTTGCTCGACATAAGGTTATGATTTCGCGTGGCAGGTGGCGAAACCTCGTCGATCGTTAGTCAGGAGACCATGTTACCGGCTTGGCAGCAGTGTTGGCACTTGGCTACTTCCTCCGGCTCCGAGGCCTTAGAGTGCACTTGGCGCCAGTCTGCGACGCTGGTCGTCGACGGCCGGTGATAAAGCGAAGAAGCACGATCCATGCTGCGAGAAGGCATTATGTGCAGTGACGTCTCCACATAAGGCTTGGGGGCCCGCATCGCTCCAAACGGGGTCTTGGAGGGCTGATGTGACGAAGCGCACAAGCAGCACCAACGCCTTGACCGGCCTGCCCTACGCTGCATAAGATGGCATTAATCGCAAAAGTGACGTCTCCACATAACGCTGGGGGCCCGCATGGCTCCAAACGGGGCGGCAAGGACCAGTATTTGGATCCGCGGGTGGATGTCAAATCCTTGGCCAACGCGAATATTTAGAAAGAGGTCGCGCGCCCTCAAATTGATGCGAAGAATCAACTGATTTCGTCGCCTGGCGGATCACTACTGACTATTCGATTTGCTTTGGGAAGATGGGTCTCGGGTCGTTGTGAGTGCTTCTTACCAATCCATCTATATGGAGGCCTAATCAACCAAGCGTTACTGACTCTCTACCAGTTCCATTCGCATCAATGGCGCCGAATGTGGCATTGAAGCCATTGCCCTTGGAGTTGTCACTTCCATCGGTGGCTTCCTCTTCGGTTATGACACGGTCCGTTCGAAAAGTGTCACACCCCATATCAACCGAGCTGACGATTGGACGACAGGGCCAAATCAGTGGCATTCTCATTTTCGAGGACTTCCTTCGACGCTTCGGCGAACCTGATCCAAGCGCGGCAACTGGATATTCGATCGCTGCAACAAGATCCTCGATCCTAGTTTCGCTCATGAGCATTGGCTCTCTCATCGGAGCACTCTTTGGTGCATACACGTCTGACTGGTGGGGTCGTCGAAGGAACCTGGCCTTTGGTGTGATCATCTTCATTCTTGGCAACATTGTCCAGATCACCGCAATGCAATCTTGGATACACATGATGATGGGCCGCTTTCTGGCTGGTATCGGTGTGGGTATTCTCAGTGTTGGTAAGTGCGAAGAAGATGCTAATACTGCTATGGACCTTACTGACCTTGTCCAGGTGTACCCATGTTCCAATCCGAATGTTGCCCACGTGAGATCAGAGGCGCGGTGGTAAGTGACAGAAGGGTGCAATCCATAATAATGTCTGAGACACTGTACTGATGTGAATCCTTCGCTCTGCAGGTTGCCTCATATCAGCTCATGATTACTATTGGAATCCTAGTGTCGAACCTGATCAACTACGGTGTCAGAGAAATCGAGGACACGGACGCTTCCTGGAGAATCGTCATTGGTCTCGGCATCGGTTTCTCCATCCCTCTTGGCGTTGGTGTTCTCTTCTTGCCCGAATCTCCTCGCTGGCTGGCTGGTAGGGATGACTGGGAAGGAGCCCGCATTTCGATGGCCAGGTTCCGCGGTCTGAAGCACGACCCTAACAACCAGTTGGTCGAGGACGATTTCGGAGAGATGTATGACAGCATCCAGCAGCAGAAGAGCGCTGGTGTTGGCAGCTGGTTGGAATGCTTCACCGGCAGCGCAGGAAAGCCTCGTGTTGTCTACCGCACACTTCTCGGTCTCGGTGTCCAGTTCCTACAGCAGTGGACAGGCGTCAACTACTTCTTCTACGTAAGTTTACTGCCGTGATCGCTCTCATTTTGCTGGATTTTCTAACACTTCTTCCAGTACGGTGCCACCATCTTCACATCAGCTGGTATCAACGATCCACTTCTCGTGCAGTTGATCCTCGGAGCCGTCAACGTCGCAACCACTTTCCCCGGCTTGTACTTGATCGAAAGACTCGGTCGTCGCATTCCATTGATCTACGGCGCTTTCTGGCAATCAGCATGGCTGCTGATCTTCGCCGCAGTCGCCATTGCACGGCCACCGACCGAGTACGAGAGTTCGGGCATCGTTATGATCGTCGCTGCTTGCATGTTCATCGCTTCCTTTGCCATGACCTGGGGTCCATTCGCCTGGGTCGTCATCGGCGAGATCTTCCCTCTCCGCACCAGAGCAAAGCAAGCATCACTCGCAACAGCAGGAAACTGGCTCGGTAAGTCCAAAAGTTAACCATTCCATTGAATAACCCATCTGACATGTCATCTCAGGCAACTTCATGGTCGGTTTCCTCACCCCTTACGCCACCGATGGCATCAGCTACGGCTTCGGCTTCGTCTTCTGCGGCACCAACTTGGCTGCCGGCCTCATGGTCTACTTCTTCCTGTACGAGTCCAAGTCACTCGCGCTCGAGCAGGTCGATGTCATGTACAGCCAGCCTGGTCTCAAGCCGTGGAGGAGCACGAAGTGGTTGCCGGAGGGTTACACTGACCGCAACACCCGCGACCCGCAATTCTGGGAGCGTCGCTACTCGGTCGACGACAAGGTCTCGTCTGCGGACCGCACTGAGGACGTGCGCAAGGCACATATTGGCGACGCATAAATTGCATTATCTTTACTAGAGGTTTTAGACCTGCTATAGAGAGGTGGTACGACTGCTAGGTTAAATCGGTTGATTGTATCTTGATTTCGATCACAGAGCCTCAGCTAAACTACTCTTTCGAGCATCTCATGTCTTCGTTAATTACTGTTACACCGAAACGCGCTTTTCCGACATAATTCTCTCTGCATACACGCCTAAAGGGGATTGTAACAATGTTCAACACAAGTTTCCTCTGAGTTCTTGCTCTCGCTCGATGGCTTCGAACAGGGATTTGAAGTTTCCGGCACCGAACCCGGAGAAGTTATTGCGCTGGATGATCTCAACAAAGACCGTCGGTCGATCCATGAGGTGCTGTATGTGAGTGTCAGCACACGCTCTTCGGGTCTTTTCGGCTGACTCATGTCGACTTACCTTTGTGAAAAGCTGCAATAGATATCCGCCCTCGTCAAAGTCGATCAAGATATCGAGTCGCTTAAGCGTCTCGAAGTCTTCGTTCAACTCCATACCAGAAGTTTTCAGCCTCTGTGCCATAGCTTCATAGTACGTCTCAGGCACCTTGATGAACTCCACGCCTCTAGCCTTCAGGTTCGTGATAGCATCGATGATATTTTCTGTGCGAAGAGCAATGTGCTGCACGCCAGCACCTCCATTGAAATCGATGTACTCTTCGATCTGTGACTGCTTCTTGCCCTTCGCCGGCTCGTTGATGGGCATCTTGACGACTTCGTCTGGGGAAGCCATGACGATGGACTTCAGCGCCGAGAACTCGGTGCAGATATCTTTGTCGTCGACGCTCCAGAAGCGGTGGAAGCCGAGGGCCTTTTCGTAGTACGCGCAGATGTCTTCCATCTCGTCCCAGTCTTGGTTTCCAACGCAGTGATCGATGGCTTCGAGGTTTACGGCTGGGAGGAACTTGTTGAGGGGGTCAGGGCTGGTCTCGGCGCGATAGCCAGGAAGGAAAGCTCCGCGGTATGAGGATCTTTCGATCAAGGTGTGAGTGGTGTCTCCATAGGTCTGAATGGCGGCGACTTTCACAAAACCGGTCTTGTCGGAAAGCTGTTCTGGTGACCTCACGGGTGTGGCGCCCGCATCGATGGCTGCGTTGAAGATACCATCGACCGAGTCAACCTCGAATGCTACATCTGCATAACCAGTCAGCTGACAAATTCGATCACAGCAGTACAGGGTACTTACCCTTCACGGCGTCACCATGAGCTTCCAAATGGCTATGGATCTCCTTCAATAATCGTTGATCGTCAGGACTGTACTGTTCCAGGTCCTTCAGGCCTCGCAAAGGCGATGTGAGAACGAAAGTCACAGCCCCATTACGGACGACATGTGATGCAATAATCCTTGAGCCGGTTTCGAGACCTCTGTATGCGATTTTCTCAAATCCCATACGAGTAATGAAGAAGGCAGCGGCCTGCTTGGCGTTGCCTACGTACCAGTGGACATGATCATACGCTTTATATGATGCAACGTCCGTGTTGGATAGATGCTCATGTGAGGTGGGCGATGAAGGGATGTCGGCGAGTGCGATTGGAGCCATCTTGTTTAGATGTACGAATGTGATGGAAAACTAGCTTGATGATGAAGATGGCGAGGTGAGGCAATGTGAGAAATATGAAAAAGGGTGTGAAAGGCAAGTTTCAGAGATAGAATATCAGATACCCATCCGGCATTGACGGAAGGGCATTTGGTCTTCTGCTTGCAGCGGCATAACTCTCAGCTCGGCTCCCGATACTTTGATGAAGCAATGCATATCTCGGCTCTTGCAGGTTTCAGTGTCGAGCTCGGCGTGAGCAGTGTTTCGGACCGGAGAAGAGCGGCTCCCGCCCATTGAACCATTCATATAGCGTCAACGCACCGCGATTATCCGAGCATAATGTTATAGCGGCCGGTGCGCTGGCCGATCAAGATTTTCCGAAATGGCTGGGCGGATCTGAACCGACTTCTGTATATCTTAGTATTACTGATTGACATGTAAATAATAGTACATATCCCGCAAAGGACCAATCAAATGCACACTAAATCATTCAAGATCCTTTGGGGCGAAGCCCCACCACGAACCAGTCGCGAATTATATTGTAGACACGTATACATCGAACATGTCATGATCTGCATTGTTTCGTACAGGCCCTCGCCTCCGAACCGAATCCAATCCTAGCCTTTCCATGTGAGCCTTCATATTTGAACCTGCGCCCATTTTCTTGGGCTCTCTTGATGCATGCAAAGCTCGTTCACATCAAGCACGGGCTGTGCGATCTACCTCGTATTCTCCAACCAACAGCGGATCGTTGATCACTTCATGGATGTCTCATAGATACATAGGAATAACAAAACGATTCATGCTGCGACAGAACGGGTTCCATTCATGCGACAGTGGACAGCGCCATAAGCCGTCACTGCATGGAGAGATATACCGCATCACAGAATTGGTCAAGGTCTCGGGCTTGGAAGAAGTCCTGACTTGGGCGGGAGTGTGGAATGGAAGATGGACCGGGGGCATATATGTATCTCGACGGTCGCCGAGGAATGTCGGATGTTCAGAGGGCGTGTATGCTTGAGATAACATCAAGAGCTCGCTCCGTCGCCCAAGATGTTATACTGGCTCTTAGAGGATGCAATTTCCTGTTGCAACGCATCCTTGACGATAGCTCCGCACATCTTAGCGTACGGGTTGGTTCTGACGGCCATCTGTTTTCCCAGAGCGTTTCCGTAACGTCCACCGCGAGCAAAGTCATCGCTCGCGATCTCCTCGATGCCAGCTGCACTGGAGGTCGCAAGACTGCTTAAGCCATGTATGACGTGACCATCCTTGACCATATCAGCGACCTTGAGAAGCAAGAAGCCTCGATGGGTATAAGCGGTGGCAAGTACTTTGCTCTGATGCGCTGAAGCGCCACTTGAGGGATCCGATGGTGTTGCAAGTTCGATACCTCGACTAAGGTCATCAAAGATGCGTGCACTTTCAGTCGCGTAGTCAGACGAAAATAGGTCTTCTACGTCTATTAGGAGGCGTGACGCTTGTGCGCGGTTGATGTATGCCGACGCATGTTGTGGAAATTCATCGATGAGCAGCGATAGCTCTTGAACGACGCTTTTGACCACGACTTTGCTCTGCTGTTCGGCAGCGAGTGGCTGCAAAATGCAGTGTTCGCGCTTTTTGACGGCGGAAAAGATGTTCTCTGTGAAATGTGGCAGCGATGTTGTTGCTGGAGACTTATCGGTAGCTGGCGCGGATGCAGCCTCCGGGTCGAAGAGGCTCTGCAAGACTAGATTGTCGCGAGAGGAGAGTGAAGTGGCCATTTCGTGATAACTTGATATGGTGGTAACCAGATTTTGTGTCAGACTGGCAAAGATCTATGTAGCCGCAATAGTCACATGCACAAATACATTTGATAATATACATGCATCATGAACCTATGCCGGGCTCCATCAGCCGAAGCCGAAGGGCCGCCGTGAACGCCTTGCGTGCCGCTGTTCTCCGAAGACTCCACATCATCTCTCCATCGATATCCGGCCGCCTTGGGAACGTCTTCCGCGACGCGCCCATCACTGCCGACATGCCTGCAAACCGCCGAGAGACTCCCTCGCGTGCATACAAAGCGTGTTTGTCGTGTCGTAAGCGCAAAATTCGTTGCAACCTGGGGCCAAGCAACCAGGCGCCATGTCAGCGATGCCAGCGCGAATCGCGCGATTGCATTGTTCCAGAAGAACGCTCGTGGAAGAGGCAACATGAGACTCCTCGGAGAGGTCCTTCGAGCAACACTGGCTTCGAGCCCTCGCTTTCTGGCCATGACGGTGCCACGCCAGCACAACAAGACAGTCGCTTGGAAGCTGAGACGTGTTCTACTTCAGCACCGGCGCGAGCATCCAATGCTGGCTTAGAAAATACGATCGTCACTACAACGGTCACCAATGGAAATGATGCCTTAGGACTCCTGTTCAGTGACATCAGGTCTGGCCAAACGACGACGGCATCCGACCTAGTCAATGGAGGTGGTGCTGCACCAACTTCTGCGGAAGAGCCAATGGCCGCGCAATCACATCGTCCGTCCTTTGCAACGCCAGGAGAGCTGCGCCCCATACAGGCCAGCGATGAAGTCAAGAATGCCTGGAAATCCAGCAAGCTTGGACAGATGGGTTGGCTGCGTGCACATGAGGTTACTTCACTAGTTGATTCGTAAGTCTTTTCGATGACAGCTTGCCCTGTTCGAGCACTAACTAGTGGTCAGCTTCCTCGATAACCTGGCTCCTTTGACACCCTTGATATCGGATCAATATCACCGAGAACTTCGTAATCATGCGCAATTGATCTTGAACGAGCCTTTGCTCTGCGCAGTAATTCTGATGATATCTTCTCGGTACAACGAAATTCCTGGCCCAACGAGTCTATCGCATGCCTTTAATATTCACTCATGTATCTGGCGCTACTGCCAAAAATTGGTGACGGCCCTCATCTTCGGGCAAAGCAGGCTTGCACTTGGCAGTGACGCATCATATGGAACGATTATGGCACTTCTTCTCCTGTGCGAATGGCATCCTCGAGCCTTCCACTTCTCTCCCGATGCCGACGGTCTGGGAGGTTTTGCAATGCCCGCTGTGAGTAGTGACTTGGAACAGGAAGAGCAGACAGCGCACGAAAGGTGGCTGAGTCAAGTGCATGAAGCTGTCCAATGTTCGGATCGAATGTCAACAATGCTGGTCGGATGCTCTCTGACTCTATCTCACGAGCTGCACGTTTTCGATGATGCGGACGAGCGAGGGGACGATACTGTTTTCTCAGTCGTTTCACCACAACAGGCGCACGTTCGCCACTTGGTTTATCTTTACACGCACCTCCTGGCGGATAAGCCGAGCTTCACTTCTCTTTTGCCAGAAAAAGTATCTCAGCTCCTAGCAGAGAACAGAAGTGTTGGAGACACGGCCGATAGAACGCATAACATCACGAAGGCATGGCTAGAGCTGAGTGATCTATGGAGATCGTTCCAAGAGATGGCACCAACCATGAAATCGACAGCTTCTGGCAACATACGTGCCCGAAAATATCTCAGCCTGGTTGATCACTTCACATCCTTACTGACTCAGTGGAGCCAACGACATATCCAAAGCTCAGGTACGTTCGTCCCCAAGAGGCACTATATCTTCTATACTGACCAGAATACAGACATGGCTTGCGGGTTGCAAAAGATCCTGGCCATCGAGTACAACTATGCACAAGTACGATGCAACTCTTTCGGGATGCAAGTACAGGTTGAGCGCATGCAATCAAACGGGCAGACATCAACATCAGGCCTCGCGTCTGACAGCAGCTCCACGGACGCTGGTCCCGCAGTCGCCACAGTCTACGCCGAGAATGTCACCACACACTGTTGCGCCCTGCTTACGATAATCGTTGACATGCACACGGATCAAGCCTTACGCTACGTACCAGTGCGAGTATTCATGCGAACCGTCGCCGCTTCAGTCCTCCTGCTCAAGACTCTCGCCATCGGCGTACGAACACGTCAGCTGAAATCTGCTCTCGATCTTCTCGACCGCGTAGTCCAAGCGCTCGAGTCAAGCGCTGTCGACGATGTACATCTCGCTCGCCACTACGCGACTCTCCTTAATTCCTGTCTCCAGCGAGCCAGGAGCAGCTTCGCTACCGTGAGCATGAGGCCCGCGACACCGGGATGGGCCACTCCCACGCACACCGCAAGCACTCACAGCGGCCAAGCGGCAGCCGCAGCAACTACGGCGCCATTCCAAAATGAAACTGCTGGGCCTGATGCCGAGGCAGCATTCGGCCTCGAAGGCGACCACTGGTGGGCGCTACCTTTCGGCCCCGAGAACGACATCTTCTCAGATCTCATCCCTGGCGATCACGATCTGCAGACGTTCGGATACATGGGCAGCGGCCTCATGAGCTTTCCCTGAGGACACTTTTTGCCCCAATGTCAGTGTTCACGAACGACGCGAGGACATTTGACAGACTGGTGGGGGCTAGAACGACCTCAGTGCAAGAAGATATTGGCTTCGAAATCCCTGGAACAGATGGGAACGGAAGATAAGGTGATCTAAAGATAAGCGCTTTGATCGTGAAATAACCAAAAGAACTAAGAGCTATATCTGCACTATCTGCTAAACCCTCTGTAATCACTAGCAAACATGAAGAAAAAGCAAAGACTCCACGCTACTTGAAGTTGTCAGACGAACTCCACCAATTCCATAAATTTTTTTTTATACAATCAGAAAAAGGAAGAATGCACTCATGTTCCCCACTGCTCCACCGATGTTCCCTTTGATCCCCATGAAAAGCAAAAATACGAAGAGAATAGCTGGCTGGGAGGGATATGAGAAGCCTCTGCTCTTCAGAAAAAAAGAGAAAGAAAGCCTCAATTACATATTAGCCAGCTCGAAATCAATCTGACTGTCCAGGAAAGTCCTCCTGTCGCCCGTGAGCTGGCACTGCAACTTCTGCTCCGCCAGCGCCTTGAGCTGCTTCTTCGTGACGGTGTCGAGGTCGACCTCAGCCAGACACTCGCGGATGGCGTTGGCGATGCTCTCGTTGCTGGGGCCCTGGGTGACGAAGCCGGCGAGATCATTAGTGGACGCGGGGCGGGAGTGGGCTGCGCCGGCACCGTAGGGTGAAAGAGCGCGCTGTTGGGGCGGGAAGGCGCCGAATTGCTGTTGCTGGGCCATTGGGGGAGAGGGGCCGCCGAATTGGGCAAGGTTGTCCTGGGACTGCATGCGGTAGTTGTCGCTGAGGTTGCCGCTGGACATGAGGCGTTGGTTCTGTTCGGCGCCGGGGTGGTCGGTGTAGCGGGAGTAGGTGCTCTGGCGGTTGAGAGCATTGTATGGTCCAGGTGACGGCTGGGGAGGGCGATAGAATTGTTGCTGCTGTTGAGGGAAGCCGGTGAGGATGGTGGAAGCGGGCTTGGTGGCGGAGGAGTAGACGGAGTGGATGTCGTCCATTTCGTAGCCAGCGGCACCGTACGGCTGGTCATACATCATGGCGTCCTTCTCCATGGGCATGCCACGACGTCCGGGCAAGTTGTTGGCCAGCGCGTAGTCGTCCCAGCGTTGAAGAGGGATGGAGCGGGGATCGAAGCCTTCGTCCTCACTGGCGACGACCTTCTTGCCACCCTTTTCTCCGATGACGACACGAGTGTTACCCCACGAGAAGTCATCCTGCTTCCAGAAAGAGTAAACTGGAAGAATAAAGGAGTAGATAGGGTAGGCAATCATGTAGATGATCATCCATCCGATGTGTTGCCACTGTCTCTTGACGATGAAGATGACAGCTTGTAGACCGTAGACACCAGCAATCATGATGATCGAGATGAGAGGGAATTGTCCTTCGTGAGCAGCAACGCGGTAGATGAGGTAAGCCAGGTAAGCGCAAGTAGCCGGAAGGATGATGGTACCCATCAGATCTATGAAGACGACGAAGCGCATACTAAAGCAGCAGAAGCCACAAAGATCCTTGATCCAGACAAGTTCAGCCAAGTTGTGAATAGTAGAATTGATCCAGCGACGTCTCTGGGAGAGCAAAACGCTCCACTGATCAGGTGCTTCCGTGAGGGCGTATGCATCCGCAACGAACTTGTAGGATGTCGTGGGGAAGTGCTTGATCATGAGGGTAGTAAGGTAACGATCCTCGCCAAGAGACAAGAGGTTCTTCTTGTGCAGGGTATCCAAATCGTTGATGGCATAATCGGCGATGACTTTGTCCGAGATAATAAGAGGTCGTCCTTTGTCCGCCGTGCGAAGTCGATACATACAGAAACTGTGATCATGGTTAGCATCATGGTACACAGTGAATTGAACAGAGTGTGCTTACCATCCAGGCAAACAAGTAACACTGCCGAACAAGCTCTCGAAAGCCTTAGCCAAGTTGTGAGAAATGTAGTATTCGTACACCTGCATCATGGTCCACCAACTGCGATCTTCGTTCTCAAGGGAAGTCTCGCCACAGATACCGGCGATCTTAGCGTCATTGGCACAAGCAGCAACGAGACGGTTAAGAGAATCCTCCTTGACCTTGGTGTCAGCGTCGACTTGGAAGAGATACTCGTACAGCTCAGGATCGACACCAATGATATTGTTGATTTGATGGAACATCTCGAGTTCAAGTGGGCTCATGGCTGAGCGGTGGTGGACCTTGTTGAGGAAGTTCATGAGCAAGACTTGACTGTCACGCTTGCCACGGTTACCAGGCTTGGACTTGGTCTGCTCAGACTCCTTGCCGACCTTGACCACAACGAGGTAAGGAACAACGTTCCCCTCGTATTCGTAGAGACCAGAGTACACTTTGCCGTAGTTGAGTTGGTCGCTGCCGGTGCCGACCGATCTGAAAGGCAGAGCGGGCGGATCGATCTTAGGGTCGACGCCGAGCACATCAAGCACAATCTTAGGAGTAGGACGATCGTTACCACCACCGACAATCATGCCGTCGCAAATGACGCAAATCAGCTTTCGCTTGTTGTCATAGGCCAATGCAGTCAAAGAATCGAGACCCTTTCTCAGAGAGTCTTCACCTTCAGTGTAAGCAGGAACCTGGCAGATGACGAATTTGTCCTGTTGTGCCGGTCGACTCTTGCTACCAAGCTGCAGGGCAGCCAAGAACTTAACCACGATGACGGTACACAGCATGATTGTGAATGCGAGCAGGATGTAGTTATTGACCTGACACCTGGGTGTGTCTCGGAAGTCAGGAATACCTGCCTTGAAAGCGTTCTCGAAACAGTTCCTGGTGTTCTCGCGCATGGTCTGGTTCTTTAAAGCGTTGAACTCCTTGCTGATATCCAAACCAGGGTTTGCCTTGACCAGGTCGGTCACGTCTTTGGAAAGGAAATCATAACCAGGATAGTTGTCCATAAGGTCGAGTGTGTAGAAGTAGTCGGTCAGGTCGTAGATAACGCCGTCGAGGATGAACCATTCGTGGCCCTCGTCAGAGCCTTCGCTCTTCAACACGTGCTTCTTGACAACAAGATCACCCTTGTAGTACTCCTTCATCTTGGGAATCAGTGTTTCGGAGTACCAGGTATCACTCTTCAGAGCCGTGTCGGGATCGGGCTGGTTAGCGCCCGTGGTATGGATAGCGGACGGGTTCTCTGCAGTAGTGTTAAACTGCAGCTGGGTCGTGCTTGAAATGCCAAGGCCACGGCAGGCCTGATCGAGAGGGACGGGGAAGATGTTGTCGACGTTTGCGCCAGCGAAAGGCGACATCTGATCTTCGGTGGTTTTAATGGCGGTATCCGAATGTTGCAGCTTCCAGAACTTGGTCATGTCGTAGACGCCTCCCTTCCAGGAAACATACCAGTCGTTATCGCCTTGGTGAGTCGAGACCTGAGCCTGGTTCCATGCCTTGTCGGAGTTAGGGCAGAGGAGTTTACCGAAGAATACAATGTAGAAGATGACAATGCAGTTCATGAGACCAATCAGGAAAACAAGAGCGATCTTCTCACGCCAAGCGAGGCGGACGTCAGGTCGCTTCATGCGCCCAACGTGGTGCAGAACGAATGAGGGGCACCAGAAAGTGATGACATAAGCAAATGCCACCCAGGCGCGACGTGTGAACTCGACAGGCTCTTCGTGAACAGTCTTGCCGTCTGTGAGATCTGGATCCATCTCGCCGTAGTAGGTCACATCCTGGTGCTTGTCGTCACCCTTGAAGCCAAGGCCATAGTCACCACCACCGGTCATCTTGGTGGGTGCCAGAGACTTTGCCCCAAGACGGCTAGGTGCAGCGAGACTGGGTGCCCTACTGACAAGATTGTCACGGGACTCACCGTACTGAGATCCGCCAAAGAAGGGATTTTCGATGCCGTTCATGGCTGCGGGTGTCTGAAGGGAGTAGGTGCTGTCCATGGGTCCACGGGCCATCATGCCACCACCAACAACGTCGTTTGACTGCATGTCGAGCATACACTCCGCCTCCCACCAAGCCGACTCTCGAATCCAGACGCGCTCGGTACCAATGACAACCTCGCCGTGGCTCCAGCCACGCTCCAGAATCCAGCTCTCAACGCCATCACGACCAGCTTGGCAACCCAGCCTGCTGTAGCGGTCCACAAACTCGTCGATATCGAAGTCGGCTGTGAAGTCAAGCTGCTTGTTTCTGTGGTTTGCCCACTCGGGTAGCCTCCAGGTGCGGATCTGGCCAGAGACTGAGCCGGCCGACCAGGAAAGGTTTTGCGGGCCTCGGTTCGCAAGAGCTGCAGGCGTATCGTCACTTGGGTGGAGACAGAGCTGGAACCAAGCTCTGCTGCTTGCAAGCACGTTAGTCAAACTAAAACGGCCAGTCTTTCCAAGCGAGACGCCACTGCCATCGACAGGGTAGAGAAGACATCTAACGAAGTTGTCCGCCTCTAGCTCAGCGCCCACTTTTTCCAGTGCACCCTGGCGGCGATCAAGATCGCTTTCACGTGCTCGGTAAGATGGAGTGTCCACAATGTCCAGGTCGGCGGCGTTGTTGGCAATTGCCTGTGTCATCTCACGAATGACCGAAGACCCCGCAGGAATGCTAGGCACGCCATCTTCGTTCATTTCGGCGTTGATGCCATTGCTGTCATCAAACACAGTCTTCAAGCTGAGAGCCTTGCCCAGTTCCGAGTTGGGGACCTCGATGACTGTGATGGAGACATTATCACCATCTTCTTGGGTGCTGGGAGGAGTGACAACGCCAACATCGCTGCCGCTGCTGGAGCCCATTGCTCTTCCGCTTTGCATCTCGAATTTGATGGCCTCGTTGGCCTTGACAATGACCCAGTCGACGAGTGCCTCATAGATCGCTGCCAGGAGAATCTCCCTTTCCTCTGTGGCACACTTTTTGAGTAGAATATCGGGGTCGACATCCAGCAGTCCTGAGACATCTTCGCAAGTCGCCTCGAGCTCTTCCTCGTCCACCAAAAAGCCGATGCCATCGCCCAACCTGAGGAGAGCGGCAACGACAGAAAGAAGATTGCGAAGGGACGCACCCTTGATGCCAATTGCCTTCAAGGAGTCGCGGAAGTCCTCAGCCGCAGCGGCATCGTCGGCGGCTGGGAGGTATGAAGGTGGGTCGTAAGTGTCACTCTTGCGGAGAAGTGTGTATTTCTGAGGAGCCTTGAGGTCCAGGAATTCCCGCTCAGTAGTGGATGCACTTGTGAGAAGGTAGTAGAAGACATCGAATGCGCGGTAGCCCTTTTCGGCTGGTACGTTAAGGAGACCGGCGTTGGTGTCAATGCCGGAGGTTGACAGGCTCAAAGAGGCGCCTGTGATTTCACCAGCGAGATTTAGCGAGAAAGCAGCAGAAAGAGCTGAGTATCGCGGAAGCGAAGGGTTGTAAGGTGTGGCGGTGTGAAGGAAAGGCTTCAGAGCGTTAAGAGCTGTGTAGAAAGTGCCGGGCACAGAGAGCGGCAGGGCAGAGACGAAGGGTGCGAGAAGCGAAGGTGTTGATCGGTGCAAAGACCTGGATGGCTGTTAGTATTTTGCTGAGAAGATACCAAATCGCCTATGACATACCCCAATACAATTGCCGAATCTTCAGCTCGTCTGCGAGCGTGTTCCCACGAGCGACGAGCCAGCTCGACATCGACAGTTCCACCGACTCTTCCATCAGTGCCCGTCTGGCTCGCTGACACCCATGTGTTGACGACCAGGCTCGTGCTAGGTTCCAGGGAATATGGCTGGCCAGAAGAGTAGGCGTTGTGAAGGGCGTTCAGGAGGGTGGTGGTGGAGACCTGTGCGGAGGACTGCATCGGGTTCTGCATTGTGTTGGTCCGGCTATGGGGCAAACCAGAGCCGGTGGAGTAGTGCGACAACCTGCTTGTCATGGCTGGAGGCGTGCTTGCCCTCGGCGGGCGCGGTGTGGGTGTATGCGTTCAGCGAGAGGGGTGTGTTGTTATTAGTCGGAGGAGGGCGGTGATATGGCAGTAAGCAGAAAGGAGGCGTGGCCTGTAACAAGCAGAGGTGTGTTGTTGTTGTTGTCGCTGGTAAAAGGGAGATGCACTGCTCTGGCCAGTCAAGCGAATGACGACTGGACGAACAGATACAGGGCGTGAATAGCAGGAAGATGCTGGATTCACTCGACAATGGCAATGCGAGACAGAGAGCGGCAAAAGGGTGGTAGCAGCGTCTGTGAGCGAGCTTCCTCGGCGGCGGCTTGTGTACAAGGACACACGGGAGCGTTGACTAGCGGGCGACGAGGCCGGCGGTTTGGGACTAGCTGATCGGCGCCGCCTCGACTTTTACAGCACGCTCGTCTTGCGTCGTTCGCGAGACAACACCCTCGCCTGCAGGATACTTCTCACGGGTACATGCAGCACGCGAGTCTAACCCTGCAGCCCGGCGAGGAGGGAGAGGTTCAACCAGCAACTCTAATCAATAACAACAACAACAATAGCCATAACACTGCAGACAGAAACGCCGTTTCCTCTCATCAGTCTTGCAGCCTCGCGCTTGTCTCGCGTCGATGAAATAATCAGACAGCCTAGGCTAAGCTTTGGCGGATGTGGGAGATAGGTGGAGCTCTCGTACTATCCACTCTCTTGCCACTGGGCCCTCGTCGCGCGTTTATTTTTGGCGTCCCTGGCTCCCTCAACGGCAATTTGTATGCACGTCGGAGAGCCATGAGCATGACCAGATCTCTGCGTCCATTACGCGTTCACGGGCCAGTGCAAGGCCCCCGTCCGTATAACGGCATGGCCGGTAGTGCTCATCCGATGCTGTGGCGTATGAGGTATAGGTGATGAATATGCATTGTGGGTGTATTGTTAAGGTGTGACGACTGCTGGGATGGCACACGCTCGAGCGAGCCGAAGAGTGTTGACGGCTCGATTTCTGGCGAGGCCTCGAATGGGAATATCATCATCCCATCATCTCATCCCAAACGTGCGGGCCCTCATCCCTCGTCTGGGGAGGCAAAAGGAAAATCCCCTTTTGCGGTGCTTGGCCTAAGCGGGGATGAGAGGAGGCAGAGAGGAGACAAGCATGCAAGCATGCTGAGGAGGTGGCCTTGCCTTGCTCTGCACTCTGCTGCTGCTACGACTGCTCAGGCTGACTGTGTGTAATGGTGTGCGGTGCTGCCACGCGCAATGCCGCACCACGTACTGCAGTGCAACAGCAGACGAGGACACGACGAGGGGTCATCCAGGTGGCCTCGTGTGGCGAATATTCATATGAATAGTAGGGCGACGAGTGCGTAGCAGACTTCGTATCGCACTACAGCCAGCCTAGTCGATGGGCTCACGATGGCGGCTGTGAATAGAAAAGAAGCAGGGGTATAGCACGGGAGCTAAAAAAGGCTCCTTGATTTGTTGATCTCAGCGGCGGGCGGCGGGTCGAGCAGTAGTAGTGTAGTAGCGCCTCCATCAACACAAGCCCGCCGGGCTTCGAGAACAGACAGCCGTTGCTTGTGTGCTCCCTCTGCTGCTGCTGCTGCTGCTGCTGCTGCTGTCGTTCTCCTCTCTACTACTGCTACTGGTGTTGTGTTGTTCTCTACACCTTGACTACACACGCACCTACACCCTTGCACTCTCTTCACCTCACAATCGTTTCGCACTCTAATCGTGCTGACCTTCCCAACGCGCGCCTCTCCAACGGCCCACCCCTGTCCGAGCGCAGAGACACCCATCTCGCCTCATCACACACTTTCTTCTACGGCCGGTGAGCCTCAGATTAATCCAGCATCTTCTTGTCTTGTAATACTACGCCTTTTGCTGCTCTCGCATCCCACAAGGCCTTGACGGCCAAGGCCCACCCAACATGGCCTCGACACCGCACTCCCAGGCCAACTTGGTCGCGCTCCCGGCTCACAGCCAGAGCGATACTGGCCTCACCAGTCACATTGCTTCTCGCTACCACGCGCAGCTGCCCGTCTCGAACCTCTCCAGCCAGGCCGTTGTATCTATCAACACATACACATCTTCCACCAGGGGACCCAATGGCGGAAAGGAAGGCTCAGCTATGGGCTCCATGGAGGAGCTGGCGAGCAGGATCTGGACACGATTGGGCACCAGGCAGGAGAGCCAGGCTGCTGTCTACCTGTACGTTGATTCCATTCTTTACACGTTGCAACAGGCGAGCGTTTCGCCCCGACATGCATGAGCCGCGCCCGCTGAGGAGACACCATCCCGTCACGATCATTCATACTGACTTTCTCACAGTGGCGAGACCGGAGCTGGTAAAACCACATTGAGATCACACCTCCTTTCCGCACTACTGGAATATTCCGCGACTCCTCTCTCGAAGAAGCTCTCTTTCGCCGCATTCGTTTTCGATACCCTCACCACAACAAAGTCTGTCACTACACCCACAGCTTCGAAAGCAGGCCTTTTCTTCGAGCTACAATACGAGACCTCCGCTGCACTTCACCCTACATTAATTGGTGGCAAAGTCCTGGACCACAGGCTCGAACGCAGTAGGATCTCTTCCGTTCCCCCTGGAGAGCGAAACTACCATGTTCTCTACTACCTCCTGGCGGGCACATCACCTGCCGAGAAGGAGCACCTTGGTCTTGACATGGGCAGCCATATCACATCTGGCGCCGGAAACAGATCGTCCCTCGCTGGAGGCCAAAAGAGATGGAGATATCTTGGACACCCTTCTCAGCTCAAGATCGGTATCAACGACTCGGAAGGCTTCCAGCACTTCAAGACTGCATTGCGCAAGCTGGAATTCCCTCGTGATGAGATTGCTCACATTTGCGAGGTCCTTGCAGCAATTTTGCACATCGGACAGCTAGAATTCCACACATCAACATCGAGCACTCCTGCTCCTGACGAGAGTGGCGGATACGGCCAAGAAGGCGGCGAGGAAGTCACTATGGTGAAGAACAAGGACGTTCTTGAAATCGTTGCGGCTTTCTTGGGTGTGCGTGAACAGGATCTTGAGCTGTCGCTCGGCTACAAGACCAAAATCCTGCACCGCGAGCGTGTCACTGTCATGCTTGATCCCAAGGGCGCCAGGGACAATGCGGACGAGCTGGCACAGACGCTCTACAGTCTTCTGGTGGCCTTCATCATGGAGCGCATCAACCAAAGGGTTTGCGCACCAGAGGAGACTGTTGGCAACACGGTGTCGATTGTTGACTTCCCAGGCTTCTCCCAAAGTGCTTCCACAAACAGCGCCATTGATCAACTCTTGAACAACGCAGCTACTGAATCGCTATACAACTTCTGTCTGCACAGCTTTTTCGAGCGCAAGGCAGACCTGCTCGAGACTGAAGAAGTCCAAGTGCCTGCCACGAGCTATTTCGACAACGTCGATGCTGTCAAGGGGCTCTTGAAGCCTGGTAACGGTCTTCTCAGCATTCTCGATGATCAGACGCGCAGAGGCAAGACTGACGAGCAGTTCTTGGACGCCATTCGCAGACGTTTCCAGGACAAGAACCCGGCAATTGAGGTTGACAGTGCCACCACAATTGTTCCCGGTAGCAACTTCCACACTCCCAACACATCGGCAGGCTTCACCATCAGACATTTCGCAGGCGAGGTTGAATACTCTGTTGAGGGACTGATTGAAGCCAACGGCGATGCTATCAGTGGAGATCTGATGAACCTCGTGGACTCCTCATCATCTCCATTCGTCTCAGAGCTCTTCCATCAGGATGCCCTGACCAAGGTCGTGCACCCCAAGGACAGGTCAGCCGTGACACAGGCTTCCGTTGCCTCCAAGCCTTCCCGCATGCCTTCCATGGCAAAGAGGAAGCCAGGTGCAGGCCGACTCGCAGCTCACAGGGAAGACGATAATAGCGATGAAGGTCGCACAAAGAGCTTCTCCCGCTCCAAGCCAGGTCATGAACAAGCGCAAGCTTCCGCTGGGCAATTCCTGGCGTCTCTCGACAACATCACCAAGTCGCTCACCGCTTCGAACACGAACCCTTACTTCGTCTTCTGTTTGAAGCCGAACGACAGGCGTATTGCCAACCAGTTCGACAGCAAGTGCGTCAGGACTCAAATCCAGACCCTCGGCATTGCAGAGATCAGCCAGAGACTCCGTAACGCCGATTTCAACATTTTCATGCCTTTCGGCGAATTCCTGGGCAACGCTGAGGGAGAGGTCAGTGTTGTTGGCACCGAGCAGGAGAAGGCTGAGATGATTGTCGACGACAAGAGCTGGCCTGGCAACGAAGCGAGGGTTGGTACCACTGGCGTCTTCCTGAGCGAACGCTGTTGGCGTCAAATCGCTCACGTAACAGACCTCGATGAAGCTCCCTCCAGACACCCTGGCGAGGGCGCTTATGGTGAGACTGAAGGCGCTGCTGGCAAGCGCGGCTTTGGGGAACCCAAGGTTGGGCTTCTCAACACGCCTGGCTCTGGCAACTACTACGACGACAAAGCTGCTGGCTACTTCGGCAGCAGAGACATGGACCTCAAGAGTGAAGCCGGTGCATCTGCACTACGCGAGGGTGACATGTTCCGCAACCTCGAAACCCGCTCCCAACTTGCTGAGAAAGGCAACGACGCTAAGAAAGCCCAAGAGATTGAGGTTCTTCCAGTCACCGCCAGCAGAAAACGATGGGTCTTCTTCGTCTATGTCATCACTTGGTGGGTGCCCGATTTTGTCATCCGCTACGTTGGCCGTATGCCACGCAAAGACATCCGCATGGCATGGCGTGAGAAGTTTGCCATCAACTTGTTGATTTGGTTCTTCTGTGCTTTCGTCATCTTCTTCATGGTTGGACTGCCTCGCCTGATCTGCCCTACCCAACACGTTTACACGATGAACGAGCTTTCCGCCTACGATGGCAAGAAAAAGGACGCCTACACTGCTATTCGTGGTGTTGTGTTCGATCTCGGCAAGTTTATGCCGGTGCACTACCCTTCGATTGTTCCTCAGAAGTCTCTCGAGAAGTACGCTGGCAAGGACGCTACAAACTTGTTCCCGATCCAGCTCTCCGCCATGTGCCAGGGTACCACAGAAGATGGTATCAGCCCTGCTGTGCAGCTCAACTACCAAAGCACAAACTACAGCAGTGGCACCACCACCGCACAAACTGATGTGGACGTCAACGCGCAGTACCATGACTTCCGCTGGTGGACCAATGACTCTCGTCCGGCTTGGTTCCAAGAACAAATGATTTACTTGCAAGGCAACTATCGCAAGGGTCACATCGGCTACCCCAAGGGATACGTCAAGACTCTTGGTGAAAAGGGTAACGCCATCGGCATTATCAACGACCGTGTTTACGACTTCACACAGTATGTCGCTGGCGGCCGAACCGTCAAGTACAAGGAAGGTGCAGACCGTCCATCGGAAACCCCAAACACCAACTTCATGGATGCGAGCGTCGTTTCTCTCTTCTCGCAACGCGCAGGTCAAGATGTCTCTCAGTATTGGGACGCACTCACCCTCGACCCTGGTCTTCGGCACCGCATGCAAGTCTGCATGGACAACCTGTTCTACGTCGGCAACCTTGACACACGTAACTCGCCTCAGTGTCTTTTCGCCACGTATATCCTACTGGCTATCTCGATTCTGTTGGTCTCTGTTATCTGTGTCAAGTTCTTGGCAGCTCTGCAATTCGGCGGCAAGAACATGCCCGAGAATCTCGACAAGTTCATCATTGCCACTGTCCCGGCCTATACTGAAGACGAGGAGTCTCTCCGTCGTGCCATCGATTCCGCCGCACGTATGCGTTACGATGACAAGCGCAAACTGCTGTTCATTATTTGTGACGGTATGATTATTGGTCAGGGCAACGACAGGCCGACGCCCCGTATCGTGCTTGACATTCTTGGTGTGTCTGAGAACGTCGACCCGGAACCGCTCAGCTTTGAGTCCCTTGGTGAGGGTCAAAAGCAACACAACATGGCAAAGGTTTACTCTGGTCTGTACGAGGTGCAAGGTCATATTGTGCCCTTCATCGTCGTCAGCAAGGTTGGCAAGCCTTCCGAGGTCTCGAAGTAAGTTTACCGATGATCGTGCTCACACATGTTCATACTAACAATTGTCCTAGGCCTGGTAACCGTGGTAAGCGTGACTCTCAGATGCTGCTGATGCGCTTCCTCAACCGCGTGCACTACAACCTTCCCATGACTCCTATGGAACTCGAACTTCATCACCAGATCAGGAACGTGATCGGAGTCAATCCCACGTTCTACGAATTTTTGCTTCAAATTGACGCCGATACTGTGGTGGCTCAGGACTCTGCTACCCGCTTTGTCTCTGCCTTCCTCCACGATACTAGGCTCATGGCATGCTGTGGTGAGACCGCTCTTACCAACGCTAAGCACTCCTTCGTCACGATGATGCAGGTCTACGAATACTACATCTCTCACAACCTCATCAAGGCCTTCGAGTCACTCTTCGGCTCCGTCACCTGTTTGCCTGGTTGTTTCTCGATGTACCGCATCAGAGAAGCTGACTCTGGCAAGCCGCTCTTCGTGTCCAAGGAGATCATTGAGGACTACTCGGTTGTTCGTGTTGACACGCTCCACACTAAGAACCTTCTCCACCTTGGCGAAGATCGTTACCTAACAACGCTCCTCCTCAAGTACCACTCAAAGTTCAAGACGAAGTACATCATGCGCGCCCATGCCTGGACTATCGCTCCAGACAGCTGGTCTGTGTTCATGTCGCAACGTCGTCGCTGGATCAACAGTACAGTGCACAACCTCATGGAGCTGATTCCTCTGCAACAGCTCTGTGGTTTCTGTTGTTTCTCTATGCGCTTCGTTGTCTTCCTCGACTTGCTCTCTACCCTGGTCCAGCCTGTCATTGTCGCCTACATCGTCTACCTGATTGTCACTGTGGCACTCAATCCCGACACAGTCCCAGTCACAGCCTTCATTCTTCTCGGAGCGATCTACGGTCTCCAAGCTATCATCTTCATCGTCCGTCGCAAGTGGGAGATGATCGGCTGGATGCTTATCTACATCGTCGCCACTCCCATTTTCTCGTGCGCACTGCCTCTCTATTCCTTCTGGCACATGGACGATTTCTCCTGGGGTAACACCCGTATGGTCACTGGTGAAAAGGGTCAGCAGATCCTGCTCTCAGACGAAGGTGTTTTCGACCCCGACTCCATCCCCAAGAAGAAGTGGGAGGAGTACCAAGCCGAGCTCTGGGAGGCCCAGACGTCCCGCGGCGGAGCAGACGATACCCGCTCCGAGATCTCCGGTTTCAGCTACGCGACAAAGTCAATTCACCCCGGCGCCGCTCCTTCCATGTACGACCTCAACAATTACCCTCCCAGCCGTCCCATGTCACAGCTCGGCCTGCCCGGCGCTATTCCCTACTCAGGCTCGCGCATCTCGCTCGCGCACTCCGACACCGCCTATGGCGGCGCCCAGCGCAATTACTCCGCTTCCGAGATGGACATGGCCGGCGCAGGCATCGAGCTACCTTCCGACGATGCCATTCTTGCTGAGATCAGGGAGATTCTGCGCACCGCCGATCTGATGACCGTCACCAAGAAGAGCATCAAGGCTGAACTCGAAAGGCGCTTCGGCGTGCCGATGGATGGCAAGAGGCAATACATCGGCAGTGCCACGGAGGCGATTCTCAGCGGACAGCTTTAGAGCGCTCGATCTGCGTGAGATATGGTCTCTCGCCCTCGGCACTGACTATTGGAAAAGATCATTTCTCTATTTCTTGTTGTTTATATATAACTCCTTTTTCTTACTGTATTGCGAGCGAGCAATTTTTGGAGGGTGCTCCTGGTATATTATACAGTAATCGGTGGGGTGGATACGGGGTGTTTCTTGATTAGCGGGTCTTTATTTTTAAAGTATCTAACAAAAATTTACGCAAGGGAATGCTTGCTTATTACGGATATAACATTAATCTCATCGGGTCATAGAAGTACTACTATCCTGAGTTTTGAAAGTGATTGATTGGTACTGAGTCTCGTTGTCTCGTCGAGCGTGATACTTTCTGTTTCGTCTGGATGCCGACCAAGTCTTGTAGGCGGAGATGTGTACGAAGAATGCTTTCTCGCTTTTGTTGCTGTGATCGATCTCTCGATCGACAACGAGACGTCGCTCATTCCTCCATCTTCCCACTGCTCTCTTTCGATCCTTTCCCTTGCTCCCTCGCTCCCAGAGCGCGTTTGAGCATGCCGCAGAAACTCTCCCACAGCGTGAAGTCGGTGCCGCGCAGCCAGCGGACATCAACGCGGTTGGCGCTGCAAGTGATCTTGACGGCTAGAGCGACGGGCTCTTCTTCTTCGCCTGAACTTGACTCGTCTTCGTCATCTTTAGCGCCTCCATCCGCCTCTTTCACCTTCTCCTTCGCATCTTGCTGAAACTTCCGCTTTCGTCTCGCCGACCTCGACCACACATTTTCTCGCGCGAACGCTACACCCGTGTGCAGCGCCGCGCGCCACTGCCATCTCAGATCCAGCTCTGCGAGAACAGCATTAACCCTCTCATCAATCTCCTCAACGCTCGCGCCGCTCACAAGCACCGTCCACTCCGTCGCCGTCGGCAACAGCGCCTGCACCAGCTCCCCATGCCTCGCCACCCCATTCGCAGGCCTCAGATCGCCAAAGCTCCACGCCACCGCCCACCGCCTTGTCTTATGGCCCGCTTTCAGATTCGTCACGGCGAAATTGCTGATGCCGTGCTCGCGCAGCTTCGCGACGAGTTGCTGCGCGCTTGCTAGCCGGCCTAGCATTGAGGAGTACCACTGCACGCGCTCGCGGAGCTGCAGACTTTCTTCTAGGATCCGCGAGACGAAGCCTACGTCGCCGCCTTCACAGATCATTTCGTTGGCGGAGCCGGTGCAGACTGCGGAGGGAGGGAGGTCTTTGCCGTAGTAGGCGCGGGACATGTCTTCTTCAGAAGAGTAGAAGGGCGGATTGCACATTACGAAGTCTAGGCGCGAGACTCCAAGGTCGGAGAGTGGAATCAGCGGGTCTGAGGGTTTGGTTTGGGTTAGTTTGATACGTTTGGTGAGCTTGTTGGAGTCGATGTTGCGCTGCGCGTGTGTGAGAGAGTGGGTGTCGATGTCGGTGCCGTGCATGTGCCAGGCTGGGCTGCTGGCGCAGGCGAGGAGGGAGTAGATGCATGAGGCTCCGACGCCGATGTCGAGGCCTGTTGCTGGACGGGAAGGGTTGAAAGTTTCGGTGTGGGAAGGATGGGTGGTGGCGAGGAGGTCTTGAAGCCAGCGGACGTAGTTCCAGCGGACAGGCACGGGTGGGCAGAGACGGTCTTGGGGAAGGGTGAGTTTGAGGCTGAAGTCTCGAGCGAGGAGGGACTTGGTCAGTTGTCTAAATCATAACTTAGTCTTTCGCGTGTACGACAGCGTAATAGATTTTTGAAACGTACTGAATTGCTGATGGATCTTGCCAATCGATTCGGCCATCGTTTGAACGCAGCAGCGCCGCGAATTCTTCATCTTGCAGACCGAGGGCGGCGAAACCGATGTCCTCGTGGTAATACGGCCGTTGAGAAAAGTTAGTTGCCGTCGACATTTTATTCGTTCATGTTGTGGTGGTGTTGATCGACGAGGTGCGACGTTTCTTTGATGGCACTGAGGTTGCAATTGTGGATATCGAGCATCAACCCTACCAACCCTACTAACCCTCACCATACTGGATGCCTTCCGATGATCCCACATCAAATATTGCAAGAATTGATCTCAGATAGTCGAATTGATCGAAACGAGTTCGGGGGATGCATGGGGGTCAGAAGATTGATCCTTTACAGTTGGAATGCTCTTGCTAGGCTTGGTAAATACATTCAACAACAAATTCCAGCTCTTTCGAAATACGAATGGACGAATCACGGTCGTTGGCAATAGTAAAATTAACCAAGAAACATGCATAACCCCACAGAATGATTAATTGAATGATCACAGGCTAGGACGAGGGACGAGGATGACACCACTCCAAGAAATTGAGTAGCTTGCCGCGTTGTCCCCAATGGATGTTGTTGTCCTTGCCCTCCATATATTGTCTGCCGAAGTACGAACTGACCAATCAGGGCCCGAGAAGCCAGGAGGCTGAGTGGCATCGCCGTTTTCCACCTCGAGCCATTTCATCAAGACAGAGCACATGACAAGATGTTGGCCCACATTTCCTTGGACTGCTCGTATGTCCCCTCATGTATTCTCAGCTGCCACTGAAAATGCTCTCGCGTCCATTCGCAATGTGCGATCATATAAAGGTCGCCAGACGGCCCAGATATCAGGTATAGTTTGTCTATCAGTACGGAACGAACTCTGGCCCAAGTGAGCCTGGCGTCTTGCCCTTCCACTTCCTCAGCTTTGAAAATGCTCCGGCCATCACTTAGAGCTTTTGCCTTACTCATGCTTGACCTGCGTGGATCCTTCGCGTCTGCATCTCCGACGCCGCCGGCACGAGGAATCAACTGGTACGCATGTGCTCAGAATGCAAGCATTGCTACGACATGTGGGACACTCGATGTCCCGCTTGACTATACAGCCGCCGCGTCGAATGAGAGCCTTACTCTGCACCTAGTCAAGGTATTCAGGAACCTGGCAGTGGCATTGAGATCCGAGCTTACCAACGTGAATCTTGAACAGATCAATGCTACGATCCAGCCTAGCAAAGGCAGCATCGTCTTCGATTTTGGAGGCCCGGGTAATATCAACGTCGACAGCTTCGCCGGGAGCAATGGCCAGGCGTTGCTTTTGTGAGTACAGATGCAAACACCGCGCGGGAACTGCGATCCTCCCTCTTGTCCTAGCACGACTGACAAGGAACCATAGAATGACGGGCGGCGTTTATGATCTTGTCACTTTCGAGCCAAGGTATGCTGGCCCAAGCCTCCTTCAGGTCGTCAAATATTTGCTAATGTAATTCGGCAGAGGTACCGGCATAACTCTTCCTTATTCATGCTACGACTCCTCCGAAGCCAGTGCAGCTGCGGTTGCAGATATGCCACAGGCACTTGGCGCGCCACGAGGAGCCATCGAAAAGGCTTGGGCTGTGGCTGGGGCACAAGCGGATGCCTGTTATCGCAATGCTGCAGACATCGGACGGCTGGTTGGCACGTCTTTTGTGGCGAGAGATATGTGAGTCACACGGTTCGATACTTCGAGCTAACCTTCTGCGGGTACAAGACCAGCACTAATTGCTCTGCAGAATGCAGATCGTGGATGGTCTAGGAGAGGATGGACTGCTGAGATACTATGGTGCGTGAATACCGTTCCGTTCCGGCACCTAGATAGGACACATTTGAGACTAAAACTCGCCAGGCTTCTCGTACGGAACAACGCTTGGTGCGACTGTAGCTGCCATGTTCCCAGACCGAATCGACAAGCTCCTACTTGATGGAGTCGTCAATCCGACCGAATACTGGACGAGCCCGTGAGTAGTATCTTCTTATTGTATCACCGCACGCGAAGCTGATCAATCTAAAGGTCATATTCTTTCTCTCTTGACACCGACGCTACTCTGTCCGCGTTCTTCGCCGGCTGCATCGAATCGCCAGAGCTTTGTGCTTTGGCACCGATCTATAGTTCAGCCGGAATCATTTCTCGACGTATCGCGAGCTTGATCGAAGACCTCAAGGGCTCACCTCTAGCTCTTGGTCCGAATAAAACAACCGATGTTGTCACCTACGGCATGGTGAGATCCGCCATCGTCAGCGCACTCTACTTCCCGTTCACCTGGTCTGGCCTCGCAGGACTGTTAGCAGCAGTGATTGAGGTCGATGCTTCAGCATTGGCAAGTGCAAGTGTTTCCACGTACTCTCCGCCATCCTTGTTCCCAAATTTGGCAGGCCCAGAAGTTCAGAATGGCATACAATGCGCGGACAAACCTTTCCGCTACGACGATGTGGCAGACATGCTGCCTGTCCTGGCCCGCTTCGAGGCCGAGAGCTGGACGCGGGGCGATGGAGACATTGCTATTCAGGCGTTGCAATGCGCGAGATGGGAATTTTCCAGTAAGGAGAGATACGAGGGTACTTTCGACAACATCAAGACCAGATACCCAGCGCTCGTTGTGGGCAATTCCATCGATCCTACGACGCCGTTGGCCTCGGCTCGGAACTTGAGTGAAGGGCTCATCGGAAGCGTACTGCTACAAAACAATGGATATGGGGTAAGTTATCACTACCCAGACCCTATGCGGGTACTGCTCGATCCGATCTAACACTCTTTACTGCAGCACACTACCATCGCCTCACCGTCCCTTTGCACTGCAAAGCACGTCCGCGCGTACTTCGTTGATGGGACTTTACCGCCTGTCGGTACTGTCTGCGAGTCTGTGACATCCACGAAGCCTTTTGCTTTCGATGGCTCGTATTACGAGGTCATTCAGCCATTGGCAAGCAACTCCACGAACGTGAAGAGATCAGTCGATGGGGAAGAGCATGACGATGATGAGAGATTATTCAATGCTGTGAGAAAATTCGGAAAGGTGTTTGCTCGTAGCAAGATGGGTATGCGTTTTGCATGATGTAGAGGTGTGCATATCAATAGACGGCTTGTGCTGTGATCATTTCTCTCTGTCATAACTGAGGTGATGTTGAACGTCTGATTGGCCAAAAAATGCCAAGACTGGGCGAGCTGAAACATCTTCAGCAACAAAACAGTAGGTGAACAAAGTCTTGTTCTTAGCATTTGGCTGATTTGTTCTTGAACCCACCGATCTGCACGGGAGCAGCCATTTTGTGTGGCAGGATGCTTCGTCAGCTCGGAAATGCTCAGCCGCAAACTCGTTAAGCGAGGGAACAGGCAACTGCTAATCGTGCCAATGCCTTCCTCGCTTGCAACGGCACGATAGCATTGATTTCATGAAACCCACTGTATGATCAGCGGTTCTATAAATCTACCCTTCCAGACCTACCACACGACCGCCAAGCAAAAGTGCACAATATGAGCGTGGCGAAGGTCCAGATCTTGCCGTTGCGCCGAGCCCCTGTCCCAGCGAAGGCGACCAGACGCAAGACTGAATCTCCCACTAGCTCAAGCGACAGTCAAACATCTACAGCGAAGCGAACAAGAGCGAGCAATCCGAAAGTTCGAACGGGGTGTTTGACGTGCAAGATCCGGAAGGTAAAGCCTACCAGCTGACTCATTGGAGTTCGGCTCATTGTCTCTGTGCTACACTGCTGACAACCTGCCCAAGATAAAATGTGACGAGACCAGACCTGCTTGCCTAAAGTGTAGTAGTACTGGGCGAGCATGCGATGGCTATGTTCCAGCCCCACCTAGGAAAAGCAAAAAAAGTGTCATTGTCGCCAGTCCTACGAAGGTCGCGGAGCCGAAAAAGGGACTGGCACTGTTTCCAATCACGGCTTCATCAAGCGAGATGCGAGCGCTTGAGTACTTCTGTGTAAAGACGGCGCCCAGTCTGGGCATGCATTTCGACGCCGATTTCTGGAAACGCTTTGTTATCCCGGCAAGCATGGCGGAGCCTGCTCTTCGACATGCCATGGTGGCTGTGGGTATCTTTGCCGAGCGGCTAGAGGGCCGTGGCGTCGACAAGATCACTCTCGCTCACGCGCGTGCTGCCACAACGGACTCATTACCACAACTAGCACCCATTCGAACGCGTGGCTCCACTGACGGCGACCTTCTGGCATTATCGAATTACAACAAATCGATCGGCTTACTGACTAGACTTGTTTCTTCATCGGCTCAGACCGCAGATGTCATTTTACTGGCGTGCATTCTTTTCGTCTGTGTCGAGTTCCTCCGCGGCGACAATGAGGCAGCATTTCGACATTTCAACGGCGGCATGACTATTATTATGGATCTTGTATCTCGCAAACAGAGCTCCACTGGCCCAAGGCCGTTGATCGATCGCGTCAGGAGTAGTATCCTACCAGCCTTCAACCGCCTAGAGATGCTATCTACCCTCTTTGGAAACGGCGCAACATGGCCATATCCCGTTGCTCTTCC
Source organism: Cladosporium sp. BSL10 (assembly GCA_001553865.1). Lineage (NCBI taxonomy): Eukaryota > Fungi > Ascomycota > Dothideomycetes > Cladosporiales > Cladosporiaceae > Cladosporium > Cladosporium sp. BSL10. The sequence goes on from LJJI01000174.1 coordinate 95,869, forward strand.
TGTCAGCGTACCAGCCATGTTCTCTTCCGTCAGCGATGCTCGGGACAGCATGGTCCATTTGATGAACCTTTCACTGCGCTTCGTACGAACGGTACAATTGCTCGAGTACGAGCCATCTGCTATCCCAGTATCCGCTTATGAGGAGCAAGCAGAATTGCTCAAATACCTAAAAGTTTGGCGCTCACAATTCTCCGACTTTCAGGCTAGCCATGCGCAGTCACTGGTAGCTGACGACTTCTATGCCGCAAACGTTCTCGAGATACAACGCACAGTGGCTTATACTTGGATCAGCACGCTCATGAACGCCTACCAGTGCGCCCACGACGCGCACATCCCTGCTTATACGGCGGCTATCATATTAGCTGAGCAAATTTACGGCACTGGAAGCATGCGTATCCAGCACACCAGGCAAACCAACGCTTTCCTCCTGGACGTAGAGATTGTTGGTCCGCTCTACTGGATGTGTGTCAAATGTCGTCACCCAGCAGTGCGCAGGCGAGCCATTGCCGTACTGCGCAATATGCACCGCCGCGAGGGAATGTGGGACTCGGACATCGCCGCTGTTGTTGCAGATCGTGTTGTAGCTGTGGAAGAGGCTTCGCTTGGAGGCTTAGAGCTACCCAGCGAAGAGGCACGGATACATGGCACGCCCTTCGCGTTCGAGGAGGATGTCGGACCTCTGAGGCTCTCGGTCACGTTCCAGAGTAAGCCTTTTGGTGTGTATGGAGACTGGATGGTTTGGCAAGAGCAGATTCCGATGGACGGTAGTTGAACGCCGTCGAAAGATTTGCCGCAACCATGAGATAATCAGTCGCTGCTTTGTCTCGCAATCGGCAATCGACCCTAAATAAATTATTGAGGCCCTGCTGCCATTCTGACGCAACAGTGCATCAGGCAGAATGCCTCATGCATCTCATTTAGGGAACTATCAATCCGATACTGACTGGCTGCTCTAGAATGGAAGAAGATTCGTGTTGAACAGGCTGACAGTCGTCACAGGGCTCTTGCATTGCATTGCATTGTGGAGCCAGCTAGACACTTGATTGTTTCTAGTCTTCAAGGTGGAATCTGCACCGGCAGATCTGACGGGTCGTCGGCGAAGTCTTAAAGACTACATCTTTTGGGAGCTGAGATGGAACCACCAAGCCAACTTTCGCAGTCAGTCTCTTTCATTGATATGTACATTGATGCAAATCCGTCGAGAAAGAGATACGAGATCAAATCGATGTAAATATCGAAGTCTAGGCTTGCCATGACAAGCTCCGCGTACGCCAACCGAGTTCTATATAAGGATATGTCCTCGAATGTTCACTATATGAATGGGATGCTTCCCAGTGAAACATGGAATGCCGAGCGGCTTAACTGTCCGCATTGGCATCAATGGCAAGATCGTCGTTACTTAATAAATCATAATTTCGCCCAATAAATCACACAACTACTATACGTCATCAATGGCACACGCTTCATTTGACGAAATTGCAAGGGAATGTATCGACTCGCTGTCGTTATTGTCACGATATGGACGTGTCAGATGTGCTTATCCAGTGCAGCCTTCGAGCCAAGTCTCCCTTGTCCCGCAAAAAGACATCTGCCATAGCACAAAGCTATCGGTCCTTCTACGTGGACCTGCGTATAGGACCGAATGCATCTTCTTGCATCCAGCTTCACAATTCGCGACGAACGAAGCAAGCTTCCGAACAAGCATCTTCAATCGCCGAGGCGGACGCCACAGCAAACGCCATACCGGGCGGCTTACTCAAAGTTGTCTCGTATCTGTGCCCAAGGACCTTGGCGTGCAGGTGGCGGCTATCATTCCAGCCCGGTTTGACGTAGGCGGCTCTTCTCAGCTATATATCTCGCGGCCGGCCCATCACTCATCAGATGCCGATAATTACTCAGAGCAAGCACGTGGCAAGATCGTGCGGTGGCGATAAATTGTGCATGGACTTCACGCTCGCCTTTCCGGATTTGTCCGGTGTCTCGGCTTTTGGGTGCATTCATGGTTGGGCGCCGTGGCTGATCTGTCATAGCAGGTTATCAATTTCCATTGCCATGTATAATTTTGGACAACATTCCAGGTCTGCACATCCACGTTCCAAAAATCTTCCCGTTGTGGTGTGTATGGACAAGGCGGTACGGCATTCAAGGCGCAAATAGATGTGCCTTATGTATCATCTCTTCACGATGCTAATGCATTCGCTGATCGGCAATCGACCCTGCACCGGTTACTGGTACGGCCGGATACTCTTACTGGAAGCAACTAAGTTCCGGTGCTGGCCGTTTCATCGCGTGGAGCGTGATCTGTAGAGCCGACTTCCTCCCGGAGGCCAGAACCAGTTTTCTCCCCGCGGGCACCCCACATGTACGGGGCCGCACGTGTGGAGCATGGTGGCATCCGATGAATATTAAGATTAGAGACCGCCCTCTGATGTCCGTTCGCCGTTTCCTCCATCTCTCCTCCAATTTTCAACAACACCATTGAACCATTGCCCACCATGGCAGAGAAGCATCTCGAGGATTCACTACACGACGATGATGTCGGACGCAAGAACAGTATACTCCATGCTGAGGTACTGGCCGAACCAGAACTCATGTCAGGCGCTTACCTGGCAGAGGAGCGAGAGCACAGCCAAACGTTATGGGTAAGTTACCATGGTATAGAAAATGGTTGACCAAGACCTGAGGCTGACATTCATTGCTTCGCTAGGACGCGATCAAGGCGCACCCTAGTGCTTGTTTCTGGGCCTTCATGATGTGTTTCACTATTGTAAGTCGCACATTTCCCCATATCATGGCTGCTTCATGACGCTAACATCTTGACTTGCAGGTCATGGAATCATTCTGCATGTATGTTGTTCGGAGACAGCCCTGGTTGATGGATATGGAGATCAGAATTATGGAGACAAGAGCATGACTTGAAAGACATCAAGAACAACACCACTGACTCTTGACCTTGTAGGTTCCTGAGCGGCAACTTTGTTGCTCTGCCCTGGTTCAAGGAAAGATACGGCGTTGAGATCGGCCTCGATGCCGCCGGAGTCATGCAATACGCCATCCCGACCAAATGGCAGTCATCTCTTTTCCAAGCTGGACAGTGCGGTGCGTTCGTCGGTGTCCTTCTTGCCGGCCCTGTCACCAACCGATTGGGCTATCGCTGGACGACACTCCTCGCGCTTTTCATGATGAACGCCACAATTTTCATCACCTTCTTCGTGCGCACTTATCCGTCCGCCATTGATCATGGAATTCACTGACAACAATGCAGGCCGATTCTCTCGAGGTCCTTGTCATTGGACAGGCATTTGAGGGTGTGCCCTGGGGTTTCTTCATCGCCAACTCGCCAGCCTACGCAAGTGAGATTGTGCCGCTGGCTTTGAGAAGCGCTTGTGCGGCATCGTTGCAGATGAGCTGGGCGATCGGAAGCATCATTGTAGCCGGAATCTCCTACGCATACAACCAGCGTGACGACCAATGGTGTTGGAGGATGCCTGCTGCTCTTCAGTGGATCTTCCCAGTCAGTATTTGCCCGCAAACAAACGCGAATATACCTGTGCTGACCTGCGTAGGTTCCCCTCATGGTCCTCCTCTTCTTCGCGCCTGAATCGCCCTGGTGGTTGCTTCGCCGCGGTCGCAAGCAGGAAGCATTGCGATCGATCAAACGTCTTGGTTACAACACCGAGTCTGGTGCCAACGAAGCATTCGCCATGATGGAACGTACTGTCGAAATCGAAGCTCACGCTGGCGGTAGCCCTTCGCTTCTTGATCTTTTCAAAGGCGTCGATCTCCGCCGAACGATCATTACATGCTTGGTCTATGCATCCCAAAACTTCGCCGGAAACTTGATTGCCAACCAAGCCACGTTTTTCTTTGAGCGCGCAGGAATGGACGTAAGTATCATTTGTCCGATGCAGAGACTCCTGAGAAATTCGGACTGACGAACTTGCCTCTAGACAAACTTCTCCTTCCAGCTCGGCCTCATCAACTCATGCCTCCAACTCATCGCCACAATCTTGTCAATTCCTCTGGGCGCTCGCTTCGGACGCCGTGACATCTTCCTCGGAGGCGCCGCCATCAACTGCACTTTCCTGATCCTCCTTGGCATCTGCGCAACCATCTCTCAAAACAGCGGCACAAACTACGCGCAGGCCATCTTTGGAATCCTCATCTCGTTCGTGTACGCGGGTTCTCTCGGTCCCATCGCCTACTCCATCATCGCAGAGACCAGCTCCGTGAGACTCAGAGCGCTCTCAACCGGTGTCGGCAGAGGTGCTTACTACGTTGCCGAGATCCCAATGATCTACCTGGCCAGCCAGATGTTGAACCCCACAGGCTGGAATCTCGCGGGCAAGTGTGGCTACATCTGGGGTGGCACTGCAGCAGTGTGCTTCGTCAGCGCCTACTTCGGCCTGCCCGAGCTCAAGGGAAGGAGTTACCGCGAGTTGGACATCCTGTTCAACCGCAAGGTGCCTGCGAGGCACTTCAAGAAGACAGTCATCGACGTCACAGAGAATCACTGAGGCGGTGGGACTATCTGGCGCTCTAGAACAATAGCGAGTCATTTTCGAATTACTACAATATAGCTGAGTACCGCGGAAATACATAAATACTAACGACCACGGACACAAATTTTCTTCTAATTCCCAATAAGTCACTCAAGTCGAGGTCAATCCAAGACACCGGGAAGCATTCAAATGCACACAGCTCCCAAGCGGCTAGTAGAGAGGCCGAATAATCCCGGACCATTGTGAGTGGCAAAATTTATAGGCTCCTCAAGACATTCAGCCGAGACTTCCACGTTTGCTGAATGGTTGTTTCGCCGTGATGATGTATAGTGCGATCCCACATCCCAGCATCAGCCTTCCAAAACAAGCTCCCGAAAACAACCGCGAAGCACGATCGTTCTGCTCCCTCCATCAGAGAAAGGGCGCGGAGGAAGACGCCCTTGCTGGAAACGAGCACTTCGCCGGGGAGATCAAGCGGGCTCTCAGCGGAGAAAGCAAGCAACACGTGAACTACAGCAATCCCCTCTCGACAAAAGGCAAGCGTCGCAACCGACGAGATCTCGCAGAGCGAGCTGGAAACTAGAAGTGCAGTTCGAAGACTCTCCGAAGGGGCACCTTGGTATGTGAGGCAGATCGAATGCCCGGCATCGCTACGCAGCAGCGCATCGGACTGGCGCCATCCCAGTTATTATCTGGAGATCAGAACCACGCATGAGCATTTTTGCATGTGCTCATCGAATGCTTACGGCTCCCAGGGTGGCCTGTACTCCACGCGTGTCACGAGGCCCATTCGAAGCTGTCGCAGCAGCATACTTGGAAAGATCTTCGCAAAGACTGGCGTTCACATTTCGTCAGGCAATGAATCCATCATTGATTCTAATCACTACCCACATGAAACCCAACTTTTTCCTTGTTTTTATATCCCTCCAAATATCAAAGATCATAATGTCAATTCCCATCATCATGGTCATGCTCTGCCTAGGAACACTCCATCTAAGCATTCTTCAGCCCATCCAAAGCCTCCTGCAGCCTCGCATACCCAGCCGTCTCGCCCCAGCACTCCTCTCCCTTCCTCATGATACCCCTGACCGCACTCCTAGCCTTGAACTTCCAGTCCTTGGCAACCAGCTCCTCGCCAGCGCCCATGCCCTCCGTCCTCTCCATCGGTCCGAACGATTCGTACGAGTCACATAAACGGACGGTGGCATCGACGACAGCATTCCAGCGCTTCTCGCTGTCGGACTCCCAGCCGGGCTGGCTGGTGACCGCGCGCCAGGCCTTCTCCTCAGCGTCCAAGGCGGACGTGGGCTTGTGGCGCCAGAGGGCAAGTTTACTGACGAGCTGCCACAGCGGGGCGGAGGAAGTAATGAGCGGGACGACTTCGTCGTCGACGAAGCGCACGATGAAGCGTGCGAGACCCGGCGCGGATGGGTCGTAGGAGTCATTGGTGGCGATGACGTGCGAAACGAGAGCCTGCACGATGGCGAGGTCTAGGCAGGACTCGCCTTCTTGCTTGCCGCGGATGGAGACGATGCGCTTTTGCGCGGTCAGCATGGTGGCGTAGTCGGGCGGGGAGAGCGAGGCGGCGACGGTGAGGACGTTGTCCCAGATGCGGAAGGAGTCGTTTTTGAGCGTTGCAGCGCGCTTGAGTGCTTTGAGGGCGTCGACGCGGGTGTTGTGGGCGATGGCGCGGAGTTCGCTCTTGGGGTCCGAAGGGGCGCGCTCTTCCTCATCGTCGAGGGCTGGGCCGTCTGAATTTGATGCTTTGCTGGCGGCGAGCTTCTCTTCAGGGTCGGTCTTCATCAGTGCGGCGCCTAGGTTGCTCCAAGACTCTGCGTCTGTGTCGTCGAGCTGGACGCAGCGTGTGAAGGCCTCGACTGCGCGATCGAATTGTGAGAGCTCGAGGAGGGTGCAGCCGAATGCGAACCAGGCCGGCTGGTTCAGCTTGTCGATGGTAAGTGCTTTGCTGTACGCCAGCGCGGCTTTGATGTAGTCATTGGCTGCAATGTAGTGGCGACCGAGAGACCTCTGAGCGCGAGCATAACGGTTGCCAGACACTTCCCAAGCCTTCTCCCACAGCTCAGGCGATGAGTCAATGTCGGCAAGAATGCAGTAGAGACGAGGTGCTTCGAGGGGTGCTGGGTCGCGTGCCGGGCCCAGCCACTGCTCATCTTCGGATGGTTCTTCCTCTGACCCACCGTCCGTGGCGTGGAACAGCTCTCGTCTGACCAAAGCACGAGCTTTGTCCTCACGTTCTGTGGCAGCCCAACAAAGTGCTGCTTCTGCCCACATCTCCAGGCGCTCGTAGATGTCTAGAGCAGACCTGAGACCTCCCAAAGACACCCAGCGTGAAGCCAGCTCTGCTTCCAAGTCCCACCTTGTAGGTGAAGCAAGCTGGAAGATATACTGCAAGCGCTCAGTGACGGGTGCGCTCTCTGACTCCTTGGCTTTTGGCAGGAAAGTGCTGGCAGCAGCTTCGATATTTTGACCTTCGGTGGCTTGCTCACCATTTGCGGTATCAGCGATGACTTGATCAACAAGAGCTTGAAGCTGCAAGAGACCACGCTCAATTGTGCGCGACCTGTAGCCCTCAATACGACTGCGGACAAGAAGCGCCTGTGTGTAGACTTGCCAGTTGGAGCTTCCACCTTCGAGCACACGAGTGGCGTAAGGAATGGTCTCTTCTCTTGTGAGACCCTCTTCTGGCTGTGTGTTCTTGATTGAAGAGGCGATCGAGAGCAAAATGCTCGAATCTAGAGGCTGCAGCTTGGGTTGTTTTTCAGGGTCGAGATCCTGAAGCTCTTGTGGGATGTCTGACATCGCTTGGAGGTCGGTTGGAATTTCAGATTTCTTGGTGAATGAGATAGATTCCAATAGTGTGTCGTCGTTGAGGTCCAGCTTGTCAGGTGCAGTCGCTCCTGCGGTTTGGTCCTGTGCATCGGTGGATGCTGTGGAAGCTTTCTGCTCACCATCCTTATTGTCAGAGGATAAGGTCTCTGCACTCTTTGCCAACACGACCAGCTGACTCGTCTCCTTTTGCTGGAACTTGGTTCGCTTGCCCAAAAGACCAGTCAACGCAAACTTGAATCCACGGTTCTTCGTCGCGCTTTCGATATCCTCCTTCGCATAGCTGTCAAGACCGTGGTGGATGTGGATGGTCGATCTCTCGAGTAGGAACTCGCCCTCAGCCTGTTCATCGAAATCACCAGAGCTTTTGGCCGCCTCGAGATTCTCTGCTACAAGCGAAAGGTCCTCGTAGATGATGTCTTGCAAGGTCGCTGAAACTTCCGACAACAGCCTTTGGTGCATGAACTTCGCCCTGATCTTGGCCCATCTCGCGACTGTGGTGTTCTTCAAGATTGCAGGAGAAGTAAAGATGGCATCGGCAAGACAAAGCAACTCCACGTTGGGCGTCAAACGGTATGCGGCGATGCCATCCAGGGCAAGGCCGGCCAGCAGAGTGCGTCTCGTTTCACGGGTTACCTTGGAACTTGAAGCAACATCCTCCGGGAATACTGTGCTTGCAGAGGCAAATGGAAGCGGAGGTCCGGTCACATTAGACTGCAAGAAAGCCAAAAGCGCGGCATATCCGATGCAGAAGTAAATAGCCTGGGTCTCTGGTTTTGAACGATCGGAAAGCAGTGTGCTCAGACGCTGGAAAATAACATCGATCCAAGGTTCATTGGTTGAAGTCTGGATGGGTGTGCTGGTCTGCAATAATTCTTGTGCTTCGGTCGATTTCAAGATGGCTTCATATTCGCCCTTTTCAAGATTTTCAAGATGGGTTTTGGCGAGGGTGGCGACGTCGTCCGACAGGGACTTGCGGAATTGTCGCAACAGAGCATCCATGATTGTGTAGTGTGTTGTCCCGGGGTGACAAGAAGGGTATCACATTGATCGACGGCACTCACGCACTGCCAGTCATTTTTCGGGTCTTCACGCAAACTTACATAATCCAGAAGCTTCCTACGTGCCAAGAGAGGCTAGCCCAATGAAGACGCATGCATATGTCAACATGTGATTGTTGACAGGAGTGAATGATTGCAAGATACTGTCTTGACCAATGTTCGTGCATGCTTGCCTAATAGTCGCTCAGCCCCTCTATCGCGACATTCTGTACCATGCTGAGGCATGATGTTGTATACAAGGTACATTATAATATCGCTGGCACTGGCAAATGCCAATGCGCAATGCAATATCCCTGGCCGATCTTGCGCCGATGTGGGGTCGTCGCTGCCTGTTCGAGTCGAGATGTCGCCTTCACTCAGCAGCATGTGACGTTGCGGTATCGCAGGCAGGCAGGCAAAAGAAAGCCGCGTGCCAGTGCTCGCCTTCACTTTCCACTCTCTCATGCACCGACAGCACGTGAGCTGCGCGACACCCTCCTTCTAATTGTTTTCCACGTGAGGCCCTACTTGCTCACCCACCAACCATACAATACACCATGCTCGCCTTTATTTAGCTGAGCCGAGCCACCCACCCACCGGAACCACACTCATCCTCATCCGCATCCCTCCTACAAATCACCTCCCAACATACGCGATCATGCCGGCAGACACAACCATCCCACTCGCATACCCACACCGGAACGGCGACTATGCCTACCGCGTTCCCACCCCTCCACGCATCGTCGTCCCTCCACCAGCCCTCAACGCCGACGCCCTTCCAGACATTCAGCTCGGTGCCTCCTCAGTCCTGCCCACGCCCGGCGACGCCTACACCAACCTCATCACCTCCAACGTCATCTTCGAATGGACCTACGAGCGTCGCCGTGAAGCGCAAATGATTCTGCCTTACCTCTACCTAGGCCCTATGACAGTCGCCAAAGACGAAGCTTGGATGCGGAAGGAGGGAATCACAATGGTGCTGGGCATCAGGCAGAAGCACGAGTACACTTTCAAGCTCATGGACGCCGCCCTGCGTCGCACAGAGGCTGCCGGCATAGAAGCGCGCACGGTCGATCTCGCCAACAACCAGGACTTAATCCACGCTTTCCCGGAGACAACGGCCATGATCAACTCACATCTGGCGCGCGTTCACACTGCCACCGGTCAGCTGGGGAAGGTTCTTGTATTCTGCGAGTCGGGGAACGAGCGCAGTGCGGGCGTGATCGCCGCCTATCTCATGGAGACCCACGACAATGTAGACTATATCAAAGCGATGCAACTGTGTCAAGCGCAACGCTTCTGCGTCAACTTTGACGACGCCATGAAAAGGCTGCTGCAAGGTTACTGGGACATTCTGTGCGCGAAACGCTCGGTGGCGGCAGATCGTCGACAGAGCGTCCAGACCGGCGCTGCAAGGTCCAAACGAGGCCTCGATAGAGACGAGGATGACAACGACGAGAGCATGGGTGGCATGCATGAGGACGACTTGGAGAGATTCGGCGGAAGGACTTTCAGACCTTTCGTCGATGCGCCACTTTGAGTGCTATCACAGTAGTAAAGCAATCAGTGAGTGCGTGAAGAACAAAGCATTTGTGGGAGTTTGTACTGGAGTGTTTCGGGCGTTCTACAGGGAGGTGCATTGCGTTACATGATACCCGAGTTGCGTTTGGCGGGCTGATAATTTCATTCGAATGGAGGCATAGAACATGACTGGAGTCTTTTCTGTTACCTGGGGTATTTATACTTGACAAACGTATTGCTATTGCTGCATCTGCACACAATTCATTCCTTCGGTTCCATGTGGAGTGCATACAACGGTCTTCACAGCGTGTCGGCACGAGCAGCCGGCGCTGTCCCAAGCTCTCCCCAGCCAACGTCGTCACACCCTCATGTTCTAGCCTGCCCACCCCATACTGAACATACACACTTGCATCCACCAATACCAACACCACATCTCCGCTCACCTTCTTCATACGCCAACGTATCCCCTGGCGCCTCCTCTTGCATACACACACAATGGCTCCCGTCAAACGCATAGAACAATGGGAAGTCGAGCGATACTGGGAGATCTTCTCCTCGCTCGCTGGCGGCGGGCAACATCTCAACGGCCAACAAGCCGCCAGCGTCCTCAAGAACTCTCAACTACGCGATGACCAGCTCGAGAAGATCTGGGACCTGGCCGATGTCGACAACGACGGCAACCTCGATTTCGAGGAGTTCTGCGTCGCCATGCGCCTCATCTACGACCTCATGAACGGCGAGTACATGGACGTCCCCAACTCCCTGCCCGACTGGCTGGTCCCGGAGAGCAAAGCACACCTCGTGCACGCCAGCCGCGCCGTGACCGGTGGCGGCGAGGCCTTCGAGCGACCCGAAGACGACTACGACGAGGACGGCGGCGCGCTCAAGGACGGCTTCGACTGGTACATGTCGCCTGCCGACAAGTCCAAGTACGAAGCAATCTACTCCGAGAACCGCTCCGGCCGCGACGGCCGCATTTCCTTCGCCGCCATGCAAGACCTCTACGACAGCCTCGACGTCCCGGACACCGACGTGCACTCCGCCTGGAACCTGGTGAATCCCAAGAGCGCCCCGGGCGTCAACAAAGACGCCTGCCTCGCCTTCCTGCACATGCTCAACAACCGCCACGAGGGCTACCGCATCCCTCGCTCCGTGCCGCCCAGCCTGCGCGCGACGTTCGAGCAGGGCCAGATCGACTACAATGTAGAAGCGCAGCAGACGGCGGCCGACCGGTGGGGCGCGAAGCGCGACGACACCACGCTGTCGGGCAAGAAGGCCAAGTTCGGCGACGCATATCTGTCCCGCCTGGGCGTGGGCGAGCGCAAACCCAAGGGCACAGACTTCTCGAGCACGCCGCGCGACGCCGAGTGGGAAGAAGTGCGGCTGAAGAAGCAGCTGCGGGAGATTGAGGAGAAGATGGCGAAAGTGGAGGAAGGCGCGAAGAGGCGGCGCGAACGCGGCGGGAGACGAGACGACTCGAGGCCGGCGCTGGTGAAGCGCGAGCTCGAGCAGCTGCTGGATTACAAGAGGCGGGAATTGAAGGACCTGGAGCTGGGAGAGGGCAAGGCCAAGACGGGACAAGGACTGAAGGGGATGGCGGACGAGATCTCCATGGTCAAGGAGCAGGTCGACGGGCTGCAGGAGCACCTGCGCAAGCGGGAGGAAGTGCTGCAGGGCTTGAGGGATCAAATCGAGGCTGAAAAGACGAGCCGCTAAATTCAGTATGTTGTAACGACAAAGAAAGGGACCAAAGAAGACTGTCGCGATGGCAGCGAGCTACAACACTCACGAACCCACGTGAATGGGACGTTCTCATATAGCATCATTCGATCGAGCCGAGGCTCGCGAGCCTGAAGAAGAGCGTTTTGGATGCACCAGAAGTGTGAGAACAAGAGCCCATCGATACGCAGCAGACGAGAAATTCCTTCAAGCCAAAAAAAAGGCGTGTAGATAGATACCCACCTCTTAGACCTGTGAAAAGAAAGGAGTCCAATTTAGCCTTGTCAGATGCAACAGTGCGAAACAAAAACGCCAATACGATGGGTCATCAGGACCGTCCAATCATACATACATGCACGCAAAACTTCTATGAAAGAAACAAAGAGCCGCTCCAACGCTGTTCTAATCGCAAGCAAAACTCGCAGAGAGCATGAAAAAAAAAAAAACCTCCCCCTTGTCTCTCAAAGACAAACCCCATCTCTGAATCCTCAATCTATTTGTTGCCCTCGACAGCAACGACCTCCCCCGGCGCCGCAAAAGATCCATGCTCGCCCTCCCTCTCAATCGTCCCAGACCTCCTCAGACCACTCCCAGCAGTAGCGCCCGCCGCAGTCCCGGGCGCAGAACCGCTCAGGACACTCCCCTCGGGGCTCGCCCTCGCGCTTTCCGCCCACAGGCTCAACGTCTCCTCGCGCTCGCTCATCTTCAGCGCCTCGCCGACGCTCCTCAAGAAGTACCGCTCCCCGCCGCAGGCCTCGACGATGCCGCTCACGACCATCAGCCTCCACACCTCGCCGCGACGGCTGGGGATGCGGGAGAAGTACACGCGCGTGCCGCGCTCGATGTACGACTGCACGATCTCCAGCAGGACCTGGCAGGCCGCGGGGTCGAGGGCCGTGACGCCGTGGACGTCGAAGATGAGGTGCCGGTTGTACTGCTCCGGGCGGCGCTTCTTGGGCTGCGCCGGGTGCGCGGCGGCGGAGCCGTGGTCTTCCAGGCGGCGCAGGCGGTCTTTCAGACTGCCCGTGTTGGCGAACGTCAGCGGCTCCGGAATCTTGACGATGAGGCAGTGGGAGGCGAATTCCAGCGCGTCCGGATCGGACTCTGCGTTTTCGAAATCTTGAGTGCCCGGGACGCGGCCGAGGATTTGGATGCGTGGGCGGGTGGAGTGGCGGAGCAGGCGCAGGAGGGAGAGGCCGATGCCGACGGCGATGCCGATGCGCAGGTTCCAAAAGAAGGTTGTGAGGAAGATGAGGGTCATGAGCAGAAGTTCGCTGTAGCCGGAGATGGTCCAGAAGAAGTGGATGTCGTGGGGAGCTTCTTCGATGAGGGAGTAGGCTACTACGGAGATCATGGCGGAGAGGACGGCTTTCTGGGAGGTGTGTGAGTGGATATGGTTGTGAGACGATACATGATTTTGAATGAGTGGACTTACGGGGATGTAGTAGAAGTATGGCAGCAGGAACAATACGCAGAAGACGGTGATCAGACTGAGGAAGACAGAGCTCATCGGAGTCTTGCCACCAGTGCTGGCGTTGACCTTACTGCGACCATAGCCTCCGAACGCTGGAATGGCCATGAACAAGCCTCCAAGCATGTTTGCAACGCCAAGGGCAACAAGCTCTCTGTTCGCCGATACCGTGACGTTGGTGATACCATCAGGCTCGTCTTCCACGCTGCCGTCAGCCTTGACTACTTTCTTCGTCTTGACGTTGCCAGTACCCAGCGACTTCGCAGCCACGCTCGACTCGAAGAACCCAAGCAAAGCGATCAAGAAAGACGTCGAGAAAGCATCATTGACGTGGTGGAAGTTGTCCGCATCGAAGGGAAAATGCGCCTGGAACGGAGCTCCCTTGGCCTTGATGTTACCGAGAATATCAAGACCCTGCTTATGCCAGTCGAAATTCCAGGTAAAGACCGCCGATAGAACCACAACTATGAAGCGATCGGGAATGTAAGCGACCCATGGCGTCCTGGGCTGCAGACGCTTCTTCACTTCGCGCAACACCATCACTATTGCGAAGGCGCCGAAAGCAACCGCGCATGTGATTTTGTTTGCTTCAGAGGCGTGTCGAAACAGGAACATAATCTTATCCAGACTACTACCGTGAGCGCCAGAAGCAGAATGCGCAGCAGCAGTATCCAAGCCCATTTCAGGAATGAGCTGGTCGACGAAGATGACCACGCCGATGGCGCTGATGAAGCCACGCAGGAAAGGTCGGCTAAGCACAGAGTCGAGGAAACCAAGTCTGCAAAGTCCAGCTGCGAGGATGATAGCGCCTGCAAGGCCAGTGACCATACCTGCGACCTGGGCATTCTTCCGACCTGCCTTATCTGGATGATGTCCTGAGTTGATTGCTTCGCGAACGACCTGACCTGTCAATAGAGAACCGGCGGCTTCAGGCCCGACTACCATCTGTGGGCAAGTTCCGAGTAGGGCGTAGATCAAAGGGTTGAAGACGAAAGCGTAGAGTCCGTTGATAGGCGGGATATGTGCTAGGTTGGAAGCGTACGAGAGCGACATGGGGATGTAGAAGCTGGCCATAGTGAGGGCAGCAATTAGATCGCCTTGGACGAAAGACCACCTGTATTGTCGGATCCAGTTTGTGCTTGGAAGGTAGTAGAACAGGTACCTGCCTAGTCGTCAGTCAAGAAATGATAGTGAGGGAGTTGATTTTGAGCTCGACGGCTGAGCGCTGATCGATCTCCTACATACATTAACTTCGAGTGCTTAGCTTTTTTCCTCTGTTCCAGGAACTGCTCTGAGCTCATTTCACCACCGTCTCTGGGAATAAGAGAGTCGGCCAGAGCATGTCCCAGGACTCCATGTATACTGTCTCCACTGCCGCCAACTCTTTCTGTATAGCTTGGCCCATATCCATCGGTAGAAGCAACACTGGGCGCAAAGCTCCCATAACCTCGCATATGCCGTGGCCTAGGGCTCATAGCTCCATGGTTGCAGTTCTCCTCTCCACAATTGTCATGTGTAGGTATGCTGTACTTTTGCGCCTCTCCAAGGAGTGCTGTTCTCGCATTGACTTCCGGCTCTTCTATTGCGCCCTCGACAGGCATGGCGGCTGGCTCCGACTGAACTGAGGCGCCTTCTATCATGGGCTGTATTCCGTTATCCGTGGGGTGTGCTGAGGCGTGTCCGTGGTCTCTGCGATCCTCGGGAGAAGAGGGTGGCATGTGGGCCTGTCGCAAACCAGAGGGGTTCGTAGGACGGTGCTGCATTTGGCTCGACGAGGACCCGGTAGACAGCCTCTTGGGGTCGTTTGGCCGGGAATGATTGGAAGGCATTGCTCTTGATTCCTGGGTGGGAGTCTTGGTGGCAGGCGTCTAGTGTTCAACAACACGGCCGTTGCCTGATAGCCAATGCAGGCAATTATAAGAGAAGCAAATAAATCCGGGTCACCGCACAAAAGCTACCATGGTGTTTTTGGCAAAGTCAATTAATTACAAGAAGCAAGCCTCTGACCGTGAGACGAAGGCAGCAACCGCTAGCAGAGTCGGTGTGTGTGTGTGAGCGAGCGAGGCGGCGTGCGGTTAGTCCTCGTGCCTCGAGCACGAGGGCCGGCGGGTTTTGGCTTTCTGGTCAGGGTCCGTGTCAAGGTCAGCGCCTTGATTGGCTCCGGTCAGCCTTGCTGGCCAGCCTTGTCAGGGCGATGCATGCAAGTATGAAGACTTGTGTTCCGGTGGAACTCATTCCCGGTGTTGTTTTTAGATGGTATGCATGTACTTCATTCCGCATTCTTGAGCCAAAGCTCTGTGGTCTCTGATGCCAGTAACTGTTCTTAAGACGAGCATTTCTCGGCCATCACCATCTCCACACTACCGTATCCGAGAGAAAGCACGTGCACGAGGCTACATGTCGACATTGTTCAGCCTCGTCAGAGCTTCGACATCCGTCGATCCTATAACTAACCAGCAATCATGCCATGGATCCACTGTCATTTCTGGTGAAGGGCCCTCAAGTCTATGTTGTGATCGAACCGCACCGCATGAAGATCTGCAGCAAGACACGATCCTTCACCTATGCATTTAATGGCATATTGAGTATCTCATCGCAGTCCGATTTAACGTCTCAGCCTGCTTGCTGCTTACTCTTGATCGGTAATACGCTCAAGATGGAGACCAAACCTGACACCCGGAGTGTAGCAGCATGGAACTGACTATCCACGGGCTCGCCAACGAGATCTCATAGCATCGTGTAAAGTCATTGCAGGTGGCAGGCCGATTGTAAGCACGGCAGAGCCGAGAAGACGCCCGCGGACTCGGGCAAGGGTGTTTGATCTAGCTGCTGCTGCCATTCCCCAGGCCGAGCTTCGCTTCTGCTTTTGGCCGAGGCTCACGATTTGCCGAGCAGCGACGCCTCTGCCCTCAGCAAGATAGTTAAGTTATGCCAGCGTCTTCCCAATACTAATCTACACCTTCAACTTCACCACATACACACACACGTCTCTTTCACAATGGCCACCCAACGTCTCTCCAACGTCCTCTCCCACATCACCCCGGGCAAGTCTCCGCTCGAGCAGATGTATGCCTCCCAAACCCCTCTCCACAACTTTCCCCGGATCGCCTCGATCACCATGATGATAAAAGTGCACCTGAGACTGACAACTCCAACAGCACCTCCCAGAACCCCGACGATGTGGTCATCACCCTCGCCATCCGTACTCCCCTGACCAAGGCCAAGAAGGGCGGCTTCAAGGACACTCCTCTCGATGGCCTGGTGTTCAAGATCCTCGAGCAGGTTGTCCGCAAGAGTAACCTCGACCCGCAGATGGTTGAGGACATTTGCCTAGGCAATGTATGTCCTACTCCACGGGACCATACATACACCCACTAACACCCTACAAACAGGTCTCTGACGCCAAAGCCGCCTACTACGTCCGCGCCGCCTGCCTTGCCGCTGGCTTCCCCACCACCACCGCCGCCAGCAGCGTCAACCGCTTCTGCTCCTCCGGCCTCAAGGCCGTCCAGGACATTGCCGCACAGATTCAGAGTGGCGCCATCGAGGTCGGTGTCGCCGTCGGCGCCGAGCACATGACCGCTGGCGGCGACCGCCTGACCCGTCCCTTCGTCGACGAGATCGTCAACGCCAACCAACACGCCGCCGACTGCCTGCAGCCCATGGGCCAGACCTCAGAGAACGTTGGTGCCGACTTCAACATCACCCGTGAGCAACAGGACAGATACGCTGCCGAGTCATACCGCCGCGCCGAGGCCGCGCAGAAGGCTGGCTGGTTCGAGGATGAGATCACACCCATCACCGTCAAGGTCAAGGATCCGAAGACCGGCGAGGAGAAGGAAGTCACCCTCACTAAGGACGAGGGTCCCAGGTGGGGTACCACCTTCGAGGGCCTCAACAAGATCCGCCCTGCCTTCCCCGACTTCGGCGACAAGTCTACTGGCGGCAACAGCAGTCAGGTCACCGATGGTGCCGCCGCTGTCCTGCTCATGAAGAGATCCAAGGCTCTCGAGCTTGGTCAGCCTATTGTCGCCAAGTTTGTCGGAGCCACCGTTGCCGGTCTTGCACCCAGGATCATGGGTATTGGCCCTTCGGTCGCCGTGCCCAAGCTTCTCACCAAGTACAACCTCACCATTGACGACATTGACCTTGTCGAGTTGAACGAGGCCTTTGCCTCAATGGCAGTTTACTGCAAGGACGCGCTAAAGATCGACCACGCGAAGCTTAACGTCAGAGGTGGTGCCATCGCATTGGTGAGTCTCATTTCTCTGTTTAACATCGCTTTCCAGAAACAGTTACTAACATTTCAATTTGCAGGGCCACCCTCTCGGCTGCACAGGCACAAGGCAGATCGTCACTGGTCTGAGCGAGTGCCGACGCCGCAAGGCTAAGGTCCTGCTCACCACCATGTGCATCGGCACTGGTATGGGTATGGCCGGTCTGTTTGTCAATGAGCAGCTGTAAACAATTTAAGGAGGAAAAAGTGCACAGGACCCCTTATATGTTTGCAGATGTGATGCATGTATCGAAATAAGCGAGTTTGTTTGACAACCCCATTTGTGTCGCCCATCCATTCTGATTTTCACGGTGTTGATCTTCCCTTATGGCATCGTGGGCATTGCATTCTCACACGCATCTCTACCTATACCAATCTCTTCCTTCTGATAGCCGACTTGGGGACTACCAAGTTTGGCAAAAAGCAAAACATACAACA